>VMDO01006567.1:15102-70834 GCA_007922755.1 Pedetes capensis
GAAAAGAAAAGAAAAGAAATGAAATGAATGAAAAAGAAAGAAAGAAATGAAAGAAGGAAACTGGAAGAGGCATCCAAAATTCAGAAGGATGAAAGGTAAAAGAAAAATCAGTAACTAGAAAGAACATGTAATCTTTAAGTATGCCACATTGGCACTAAGTATGTATTTAACAGAGAAGGTGATCTATGAAAACCAGAAAATATGACTCAATAGGACTAAGTATTTCTGTAGAATATTTTTCAAAAGAGTTCTTTAGACAGAAGTTAATAATAGTTTAAGATTGAAGCATGAATAGAACATTAATTGGCTTTCTGTATACAGTTAATTCTAAAATGATTAACAAACATAGCAATGAAACCAAAGCCTATCATGTACTCCTTGAAGGGGAAAAATTGAGTCCTTATGCAAACCTTTATTTTTTGCTTTTGTCTTTTAATTTTCTTATTCAGGACTGAATAAAAATGGGCTTTGTCCATTTGACAAGATGCCTTTTTCTGTTCTCAGATCAAAAAAGCAATGAATAAGAAAGGATAAAATGTTAATTGTAAAACATATATTGCTAGCTTATTTTTAGTATAATTTGTGATGTTATCATTATAGACTTTAGACCAAAACGTTGACATTTATATTTGAAACCATAAAAAGAAATAGAAAGGATGTCTAAACATACTTATCTTTTTAGATATGAAAATCAATATATTTTATCACAAAAATAATGAAAAGGAATCTGGTAAAAATGAGTTTATGATATGCAAAATGGTAACAGAAAGTGAAAAGATATTGGTCTATGAAACAGAACAAGAATGAAATAGAAATAGTGGTAATAAAATCAGCAAAGGAATACAGTTCTAAGTGACTTGATATAAAATTGTACAAAATGTTTTGAAATTTATGGGTAAATATTAAAAGTGGATATGTGATGACATTTTACTTGTAAAAATGTGCCTGCAGCCAGGCACAGTGGTGCATGCCTGTAATCCCAGCGGCTTGGGAGGCGGAGGCAGGAGGATCAGAAGTTTGGGACCAGAGGCAGTCTGTGTAATTTAGCGAGATCCTGTCTCAAAAAAAAAAAAAAAAAAAAAAAAAAAAACATGAAAGAGACTGATTGGAATTTTGAATTCTAAAGAATATATTTAATGAATACATTTATATATTCATTATATAATTAATATATTTAATAGCTACGATATGAGGCAATTTCTAGCAGATAAGAGAAAGGAGAAGAAAAGTGCCATTATTATTTCTAACACTTCACTCTCCAGTTTCCATTGCCACTTGGCAATTTGTTTTGGTTAATGGACTTAACTTTAGTTGCATCATGTTTAATGACTCGGTTGTTTGAGAAAGGGAAAGAGAATGATTAAAATAATAAAAACAATTGTCATATTGAGGTTTTATCTAACACCAAGAATTTATCTATGGCAAGCTCAACTCTATTTTTTCCTAGCTATCAAAAGAAAGTTGTAAATTGAACATAGTGGCACACTCCTATAATCCCATGATTTAAGAGGCTGAGGTGGGAGGATCATGAGTTTGAGGACAATCTGGCCAACAAATCAAGTTGTAGGCCAGCCTTAAATACATAGTAAGACCTCTTCCCAAAATAATAAAAGAAAACAAAAACAAACAAACAAAAAAGAACAAAATAAAAAATCCTTGTACCTGGACTGATAATTTGAAAGAATAAACCATATTTGGACTTTGTTAGGCACAATTGAAACAAAACACATCTTTTTAATAGCACACTAACATTGTTTATGTGTTCATTATTATCAGAGTCTCATGTATATAGGTATATATATGCATAATACATGTACATATATACATACATACATATATATATATATATATATATATATATATATATATATATATATATTCAGGGCTGGGATTTAGCTCAGTTGGTAGAGTGCTGCACTGTAGTCTATGAGGTCCCCAGTTCAATTTCCAGCACCACAAAAATGGGAGAAGGACCTGGCAATCCTCTCCCAAGCCAATCGTGAAACAGCCATTGAAAACCCTATGAGGGTCGCTATGAGTCAGATACTGACTCAATGGCACCTAACAACAACATATGTATAATTAAGAATGATACCTGTAATTGTGGAGTTGAGTGAATATGAACTAAATTGTAGATAAAATAGTTTTTAAAAACATAAAGTGGAAGACCTCAAAGTTTTAATAATCAAGACAATACAGCTATTCTACGATCATGGACAGTTAGTGATGAAATAAAATGAAAAAATATATAAATATACATGTTTTTCCTACAAAGATTAAAATAATTAAATAGGTAAGAACATGCTTTTGAGGAAGTTTGGATCTAGGAAAATTAAATATCAACATTGAAGGAGGTAACCATTAGCCATTATTCTTCCACATATACAAAAATAAACAAAGTCAGTCAGAAAATTACAGGATAAACCTATAAAAATAAACTGATAATCTGCAAAGGGAAATAAGTAAATTCATTGTCATAGTTGGAGAATTCAACACTCCAATTTTTGTAATTGATTATAAAGATGACAGAAAATCATAAAGAATAGAGTTCATAGCATTATCAATCAATTTTATCCAATTAACATTAGCAGAATACTCAATCCATCGGTAGCTGAAATGACATTCTTTTGAAACCCATATGGAAAACATTCACCAAGATAGGCTACATTCATGTTCATGAAAAAGAACCCAAACAATTTTTTAAATAAAATACACATTAAAACATATCCTTAGATCACACTGGAATTTACCTTGAAGGCAATAACAGAAAGGTAACTGGAAATCCCTAAATATTTGGAGATATTCAGCCCATTGCCAAATACCACACTGGTCACAAAACAAGTCAAAGACAAAAATTAAAGAAAAAACAATTTTGAGCTAGATGAACATGAATATATATATATATATATATAGTCAAAAATTGTTGGAAACATCAAGAGCATTGCTTAGAAGGAATTTAATTATAGTAAACATTTTAGAAGAAGAAATGTATAAGAACCCAAATAATTTTTTTAATAAAATACACATTAAAACATATCCTTAGATCACACTGGAATTTACCTTGAAGTCAATAACAGAAAGGTAACTGGAAATCCCTAAATATTTGGAGATATTCAGCACATTGCTAAATACCACACTGGTCACAAAACAAGTCAAAGACAAAATTAAAGAAAAAAAAAACATTTTGAGCTAGATGAACATGAATATATATATATATATATATATATATATATATATATATATATATAGTCATATATATAGTCAAAAATTGTTGGAAACATCAAGAGCATTGCTTAGAAGGAATTTAATTATAGTAAACATTTTAGAAGAAGAAATGTATAAGATCAGTAATCTAAGTGTTTTTCCTTGGGAAACTAGAGAAAAGAAAAGTATAAGCCTAAAGTATGCAAAAGAAAATAAGTAATAAATAAGAAAACATAAAACAATGAAATTGGAAAGTGGAAAATAGAGAAAATCAATAAAACTCAAATCTAATTTTTTTCCAGTCCTGGAGGTTGAACCCAGGGCCTCACACTTGCATACTTTGCAAGTGCTGGACCACTGAACTGTATCCCCAGCCAATTTTTTATTTTTTACTTTTTTGAGGCAGGGTCTTGTTAAATTACACAGACTGCCTCTGGTCTCAAACTTGTGATCCTCCTGCCTCTGCCTTCCGAGCTGCTGGGATTATAGGCGTGCACCACAGCACCCAGCTGAATCTAATTTTTTAAAGATAAGTTTGTTAAATATCTAGGCAGGCAAAAAAAATTAGACAAAAATCACTAATAAGTGGTAATCCCTTCTAATCCAAGAACAAAAAAATGATAGTAAAGAAAGATTATGAACAAGTCTATACTGACAAATATAACAATGTGCATGAAATGGACTGATTCCTTAAGAAATACAAAGTAAAAAACCCTTGAACATTCTTGTATCTATTAAAAAATTGAATCAATAATTAATTACCTTCAAAAAGAAAAATATCAGGCACAGATAATTTGACTAGCAAATACCACCAAACTCTTAAAACAGAAGTAAACACTTTCTAATTCATTCTACAAGGATATCCTTAAACTCATAACCAAAATTAGAAAAAAAAATTCCTACAATCCAACATGTTTCCTAAGTGTACATTTTAAAATTGAGAAACAACTTAAATTCAACAATGTATAAAATAATTACACACTATGACTATATGGGATTTATTCCAAGTATGGAACACTCATAAAACATTAAAAAATCAATTAAAGTCATTCATTGTATTAAGAACCTAGGAAGAAAGTTCTCATAAGAGAATTATCAATAGATTCACAAAAACATTAGGCAAAAATCCAGCATGCATTCATTATAAAAACTCTCAGTAATCTAGAATCACAGGAGAGTATTAGTGGAAATTTCTGATCTTTATAAGGAATATCTGAAAAAGAAATGAGCTCACATAATTATTAATGGTAAGAACTAGACAATTTCTCATGACAATCATGGACAATAAGGCAAGGAAACCTCTTCTTAACACTTTTTCAACATTGTATTGGAACTCCTAGTAGAGAAAAAAAGAAATTAAGATATAGGTAGAAATAGATAGAAAGGTAGAAAATGAAGAAATAAAACGTTGTTCAAAGATGCCATGATTGTCTCTATAACAGATCGCAAAGTAATGGATAAAATTCCCTAGAATCAACAAATGATTATAGTAAGGTCATAATATACAAATACAAATACATAAGTCAAACACTTTCCTATATGAAGTGACCTCTGAAATTCAAAACACAAAATCATTTGCAATAGAACCAAGATAAAATTTTGATAAGATTAAAGCCAGGCAGGGTGGTGCACACCTTTAATCCCAGCTACTCTGGAGGCAGAGGCAGGAGGATCACAAGTTCATGTCTAGAGGCAGTCTGTGTAATTTAGCAAGACCCTGTCTCAAAACGTAAAAAGAAATGGACTGAAAGTGCCGCTCAGTGGTCCAGCACTTGCAAAGCATGCAAGCACAAGGCCCTGAGTTCAAACCCCAGTACCACAAATATATATGTGTATATATATGTATACATATATATGTATATGTATATGTATGTACATATACATTATATATGTATGTATATATACATATATATGTGTATGTGTATGTGTCTGTGTGTATATATATATATATATACACACACACACATACACACACACACACACACACACACACACACACACACACACACACACATATATATATATATATATATATATATATATATATATATATATATATATACATATATATTTGTTGTTGTTGTTATGTGCCCTGGAGTTGGGTCTGACTCATAGCGACCTTCATAGAGTTTTCAATGACTGATAGTTTCTGAATTGCTTTGAGAGTGGATTACTGTGTCCTTCTCCCATTTTGACCTCAGAGAGCTCATAGTGGCACTCTACTAACTGAGCTAAACCCCAGCAATAAACACACACACACACACACAGAGAGGGGGGGGGGATCTACATGTAGAAATGTATAAAACTAATGAAAGAAATTAGTGAAGACCTACATAAATGGAAAGATATTCTATTCTCATGAAACAGGAGACCCAATATTGTTAAGTCATAAGTTATCCTCAAGTTGATCTGTATTTTCAAAGCATGCTGATGAGAACCCCAGAAATCTATATTGTGTATGCCAATAAAGTGATTCAAAAAATTGTGTGCAAAGGCAAAATCCCAGCAAAATAAGCACAGCACTAATGAACAAGAGCAAAATTGGAGGAGTGATACTATCAAGTCTTAATGAAATGACATCATAATCAAGGCAGTATGACATTATCATAAGAACAGACACTTAGTCCAAAATAGGAAATAAAGAGCCCAGAAATAGGCACCCCTTCACACGCAAAGTGAATTAATTTTTTACAAAGGCACAAAAACTATTTAATGGAGAAATCATAATCATTTCAACCAATGGGGCTAGAAAAATAAGAAAACTTTATGCAGAAAAACAAATCTAGTTACAAACCTTATATTTAAAGAATATTTAGCTCAAGTAGATCATATAACTAAATATACAACATATTACTCTAAAACTAGAATAAGATAGGCAATTTACACAATGAAATTCTACAATACCATCCAAACCTCAAACAAGGAATTAATAAGTTACACCTTATTAAAATTAAGGTCATCTCTATTGAGAAAGATAGTATTATGAGAATCAAAATGCAAGCTACAAACTGGGATAAATCTTTACAAAACACATATTTGATAAACAATTAATTCTAAATAGAGAATGTCTCTTGCAATTCCCCAAAAGAAACCAAATAATGAGCAAATTATTGGAAGAGGAAACACACTAAATAAGTATACAGCTACAAAAGAAATGAAATAATGCCTATTATAATTTGTCATCAGGAAAATACAAATTGAAACAGTATGAGAAATCATTACATAGCTGTTAGAATGGCAAACCTCTTCCCGACCAAACTGGCAATAACAAATGCTGGTGAGGATACAGAATAACATGAAATCATATCAATTTCTGGTGGAAATTAAAATGAAAAATTGTATAAATACTTTGGAATAGTCCAATAGTTTCTTACTAAACACATTTTCACATTTGATTAAAAAATTTTAACCCCAGATGAGTTAGTGACCTGTGTTCATGAAAAATGCCACATGCAAATATGCATAATAGTTTTATTTATGGCCACAAAAATCTGGAAGTTACCATGATAACCTTTGATAGCTGAATGAACAAATGGCATATCCATACAATGGAATATCATGCAGTAATGAAAAGAAGCTGTAAGGAAATGAAAAGACACTAGAGAACATTAAATATTTATTGATAGCACAAAGAAGACAGCCTGAAAAGGTACATAGTGTTTGATTCTTCTTGATAGTATGTTCTGGAAAATGCAAAACTCTAGAAATAGGAAAAGTTTACCAAGGAATCAGAGAGAAGGAGGGATAAATACATGATGTACAAAGAAGTGTTTGCAAGTAAAATTATTTCAAATGGTATTGAAATGGTAGAATCAACACATTTTACATTGGTCAAAACTCAGAACTGAACAACATAAAAAGTGAGCCTTAATAAGTACAAGTTTTAAAAATCATTTACTGCCAAGGAAGGAATATAGCCTGCAATTGGGGAATCTAACTATATTACAACTGACTAAAAAAACTCACTGAAGTAAATTGTGGAAAAAAATGAGAAATATCTTTCAAAATAAGTGCAAAATCTAAAGTTAAAAGGGACTGAACATAGATGCTGTATTTTACTAATACTGTTTCTCCTGGGGATATGATTTAACAATTTTGACACTACTACATGTACACTGCTGGTTGAGCTCAGAGGATGAGATAAGAGGGTCCTTGAGTTGGAGGACAGCCTGGGCAACACTTTTGCCTGCAGCCGTAACACTGTGGTGTCCAATCCTGCCAGATCTCGGAAGAGAAGGAGGGTCATTAGTACTTGGATGGGAGTCCACCTAGGAATAACACATGCTTTAGGCTTAGGAGAAGGACCAGGCAACCCCCTCCCAAAAATCAAACTGCCATTGAAAGCCCTATGAATAGCAGAGAAGCATGACAATAGTGTTTCGCCTGTTGTACTTAGGGTCGCTATGAGTTGGACAATGACTGATGGCACCTAACAACAACAACAACACATATACACTAGAACAAAAAATAAGGCAAATAGAAAGCAGATCAGAGAAGTCAGGCCTCTTGTCAATGGAGAGGGAATTTACAGGTTGGAAAAAAAAGGAAGAAAGCAAAAATGATCCATGTTGTAAATGAATTGAAGTTGGGAAAGCAAATTTATCTTCAATTCAATATAAATATTGTTAGGGAAATATTTTCAGACATGTTTATGTCCATAAAGGTTAATAAACCTATTACTAACCATAAAGGTTAATAAACACATTTTGTTTTCCTGAGAGATAGTGAAGAAATGATGCTTTGGTGGCAATAAGCATGTCTGACATCCATATCTTGGTTTTATTACATTTATTAAGTTAAAGGAAAACAGGGCTTCTTGGAGGAATGGCTGAATCTAGGTCTGGACAAGAAATATACAAGGTGAGCCTAAAGCATCTGAAGAGCCAGAAAGTAAGGAAACACTGGATAACAGAACACACAGAGAGACACACCCAACTGAAATGTCAAAGAAGCACAGGAGCCAACTAAAGAAGCTTCTCATATCTAGACCAATATATACCACAAAATCAAGTTTTTTTATTGGAAATTTTTAATGTACACCTTAATCTGATTCATTCTGACATTCTTTTCATTGTGACATTTCCATATATGCATTTTGTTGTACATTATTCAGATATGTTCCCGCTTACCCTCTTGAACGTTTTCCTCCCCATCCCACCCCCACATTAAAGATTCTCTACCATTTACTTGTCTTTTTATAGTAATATTTTTCTATATATCCTTGGGTTTCAGTTCTGTTTAAAATAGAAACTTTTCCTGCAGTGAACTCTCTTTTTACCTTGTCAGAAATATTACATGCATTTTCTAGACCATCTATTATAACACCATTCTTAGCTTTTTTCTTTTACTATGATCTGACTTTTGTATAGGATTTTTTCCTTCTTATAATTTTGATTCAGCTCCCACATATGAGTGAGAACATATGGTATTTCTCTTTCTGAGCTTGTATTCCTTCACTTAAAATAATTTTCTCTAATTCCATCCATTTTGCTATGAATAGCCTTATTTCATCTTTTTTGATTGCTGAGTAGTATTCCATTGTGTATATGTACCATAGTTTTTTTATCCATTATTCTGTTGAAGGGCACTTTGGTTGATTCCATATCCTAGTTATTGTGAAAAGTGCTGCATTGAACATGGAGATGCAGGTGTCTCGGTGGTATGACGACCCATCTCCCTTCAAAATCAAGTATTATTGGATTATATACAAAGCATAAAATCATATCCATATGTTCATACTAATATAAACAAGTGATCATACAAATTAATGGAGAATAGAAAAGTATCCCATATAACAAAAGAATTTCAAATAAAAGTTCTTAGATGTTAGCAGTATGTTTTGACTTATTTCCAAAGTACAGAGTATGCAAATAGAAGAAAAATAACAGTGAAAAAGTCTGACAAATACTCAGACATGTAATCATAGCCAACATCAACAGTCATAAATCATATTGATTGCATGTGCACTTCCCTTAAATGACTAACATGACATGTTACCTTTCTGTGATTTTCCTCTTGTTAGATTGTAGCTTAAGCATTTTCAGGTAATATGGAGGAAAAAGGGACTGAAAATGGTTCCTGCCATTGTGCTATGATTAAGCCACATGGGTCTCTGAGGACATCAGAAGGAGATTTTCACATGGATTCCATACCATACTCCAGCCCTTGAGCTATTTACAAAACAAAGACCCATAGGCCAATGATGTCACACTTGGTATCCAGAACTGGGCTCCCAGGGCTGATCTCACATTGTGTGTTCCCTAGTTTGAATAATACTAGAGGGAACATGTGCCCACTCTCTCTTCTTCTTCTCTTCTTCCACAAGCTCTCTCTCACTCTTCCTTTCTCTCTGCTCTTCTCTCTCCAGAACATCTCAGCCTTCGCTTGGGCCACCATCTTCTCTATCTATCCAAGGCAACTTTCTTTCTAAAAGCCTGCTTAACTCTCCTGTAGTCTGGCTTCTTTACCTTCCCCAGGGGAACAGAAATATCCTTATGCTGATTCACATAGGGGTCACTGGTTTTTCCAAGTTCCTTTGAAAATCTACCTAAGCCTCTTCTGGTGCCTCAGTTTTCCCTATAAATATTCTTTAAGGGTGTACTATCTTTAATAAACCTATTCTATAATATAATTTCTGTATTGGGTATGAGTTTTTTTATAAGCTGGATATAAGGACTGAGGTTTTGCTACCAGTTTCTGGATCCATGTTCTGGACCTACCTACTAGCACTCCCTATGTCTCCCCAATAACACTCTCAGTAACCCAAAACCCCAGTCTTTTCATGAGAAATACATCAGACATATTCTAATTGTGGGCCATCCTACACAGTGCTTGACCAATACTCTTCAAAACTGTTAAGGTTCTGAAAAAAAAATCAGAAATTACTGCAGCCTAGAATAGCCTAAAGAGATATGACAAAATTTGTAGTATGGTATCTTAGATGGAATACTGGAATACAAAAACAATACCGAGTAAACACTAAGCCAATCTAGATCCACTATGGCCTTTTTGAGTAATTTAAAAAGCTAAGTTGAACTTCATACAAATTAAAAAGTATTTTTTCGAAAAACATTATCAAAACATTAAAAATGTCCAAGACACAAAATAGGATAAAATATTTTAATGCAAATATTTGACAAAAGACTTGTTTCTAGATTCTGTGTGTGTGTGTGGTACTTGGGTTTGAACTAAGGGCCTTGCGCTTGCATGCTTTGCAAGTGCTGGACCACTGAGCTGCACCCTCAGCCCATTTATTTTTTTTCACTTTTTGAGACAGGGTCTCGCTAAGTTATGCAGACTGCCTCTGGTCTGGAACTTGCGATTCTCTTGCTTCCGGGATTGCAGGCGTGTGCTATCACACCTGGCTTGTTTCTAGATATTTTAAAAACATTTAAAATATAATAACAAATATTGTCAAAATGTATGGAATTCTTAACATGATTAGTCCTCTGGGAAATACAAGTGAATACATTCAGAAGTTACCATTTTGTCACTAGAAGTAAGAACAGAGAAGTAGAAGTGAGGAGTTAAAAGGTAGAAATCATCTTTTATCAGTTGGTCTCTTTGTCACTAAGAACATCACTACCATATCAGAGCTTTAGATTCCTCATCTAACATAATTGAACAAGATTATATTTGAACTCATTTTCACTTCTACCCTCAGTGAGTTTATTTTAAGCAAGAAAGATGTAAAACTGTATATTTTTATTTTATTTTTTCTCCTGATAGCTGCATTAATTCAGATTTTTGGATAATGTCTGACAAATGATAAGAAGTTATAAGGATAAAAATAGTCATCACACAAATGACACTTTCATTTGCCATTTTTAATATGATCAAAAGTGATTTTACCTTTAAAATAAATTTATCAATAGTTGGCAGGTATATGATCCTTAATTTCCTAAAATGGAATGCTCTAATGCCTCTACTATTAATCTAAACTTTGCAGTCTAGAAAATGTATACTATGTGTATTACTATAACTTAAAAAGTGTGCTTAATAAATATCCTAGAGAATTAAATTCATGTCTGAACTGGGCCCTGGGGGCAATGATTGATCTAACAATAAATTTTATAGCTAAGCTAAGCTAATTTATACCTGAAATTGGTAGTTTGTAATAATAACACTGATAGACCTTCTAAAGTTCATTTCTCTATCCATGTTCCTACACTACCATGCTATTATAAGTTCCAGTCAATATTTGAAAGTTTGGGAAACAGAAGCAACTTCCTAAGATTCTATTAATGACCAATGCATATCAGTAAGATAGAATGTTTTTCAGTTCTGTGCAGCCAAGTTGCCCCTCCCAGAAGTGCTCCAAATTGTCAAGTTGTTTCTGTAGCTTAGAAAGAAGGAAAAAAGTCTCTTTGTCTCTTTACAATAAGTTGTTCAATGACATCAACTCCATTTACACTAAGCACAAACATGTATGCACTTAAATATAGCACTCAAAAAATCTGTTTGTGGAAGATTTAAAATAGCTGAAATTGAGAACTTATTGTGGGGCTGTAAATTTTCTCAATTTTTATTCTTGTTATTACAAAAATAGATGGTAACACATTTCATCTACATCATTTACAATATCTGTTGTAAGGACTGTTACCAGGAATGCAGGTTTAGAAGTCCATCAGCAAACCATAATCCTGTAGTCAGCATATAAAAGAATGTATTTCCAATACAGAAGTTATAGTAGAGAATAAAGACACCTTTAAGGAATAATTACTGGGGAAAAGTAAGACACCTGGAGAAGTTTAGATAAACCTACAAAGGAACATGGGAAAACCTCAGTTCTCTGGGTGAATTGACATAAGAATACTTTTATTCACCAAGCAGATGTAAAATCAGAGACAGTAGAAGAGTTAAGCAAGCTTTTTAGGAGAAAAGGTAACTTAGATAGAAAAGGTGGTGGGCCCAAGAGAAGGGGTGGCCTAGGTGGAGCCACCTCTGAGTGGGAGAGTTCTGCATGTGGCCACCAGAGAGGAAGAGCAAGGAGAAGAGAGAAGAGAGAGCAGATGCATGCTCTGTCTAGTTTTACTTATACTAGAGCAACCCAGTTTGTATGTCAGCTCTGGACACCTAACCCTGGGCACCTAGTGTAACATGAACATTAAGTGTAGTAATTCAAACTCCATTGGGAAAAGCCTCTGTTTAGCAATGTTTTGTGATTTGGGGTGCATGACACCTAGGGTTTTTATTTAGTAAAATGGCTCAGTGGACTTCTAAGTCATATTTCAGAATGATGGGCCAGTAGACAGATGTAGTGGAATGATCTGCCTTTGTTTATCCTCAGGCAGCTATTAATCTTGGAACAGGGTGTAGGGTTCACTTGGATACATTGGAGTAAGCATCCTTTACAATGCTCTGAGGTTTGTCTCTTACAGTTTTCATCCATTATGGCCTAATGTTGGAGTCATTCTGAATACCCCTTTTTCCTCCATGTTTGCCTGCTAACAGCTAAGGTAACTTGACTGACAGGGAACTGGGTTGATTTTCAAAAGAGGCACCATTTTACTGTATCAGGTTGATGGTATTTTACAACCAGGAGTTGTGGGGTATGATGAGAATTAAAATGTAAAGATCAGCTAAAGAAGGAAATACCAGCATTGAAAGGGAGAGATAACTTTACAACAGAGAAATATGGCAAACACTACCTCATCCAGGTAAATAAAGGCAATATCAACAGAGATAAGTCAAGTTCATTTGTTGGAACCTTGTTATGATGTAATGATAATGGTACTTAACTTCTTTGATATTCTGCACAAAAGTCTATAACCCAGTCTACATGTAAGAAAAACAAACAATTCCCAGCATAATGATATTGTACAAAGTATCTAAGCAATATTCTTCAAAATTCTCAAGGTAATCAAAAACAAAGAAAATCTAAGAAATTGTCACAGCTCTAAGGAGACAGGAAAGAAATGTAAAGTTTTATTTGGAATAGGATCATGAAGCAGAAAAGAAAAAAAACATTATTTTATCTTATTATTTGGGCAATCTTATGACTTTGTCCATGCATCCTCATGCTCCACTTTCTTTGTAAGAATTCTAGCTAATCAACAAGAGTGATGGCCTGTGAGCATAAAAAATAAAATAATTAAAAAAAAATTTTTGGAACAGAATCCTTCTACTCAACTATGTCAGGAATGTATTTTAATTTATCACTGATTATTTTAATGATTACTATAACAGTGATTAACTGCTTTGCAGACCTTATTTACTGCATCTGTATCTCAAAAATTTCAGATTTACTATGTCAGTTGACCTTTCTAGAATCCCCACATGTCTGGCAGTTTGACATGGAGGTTTTCATGTTGCTGTAAGGCTGAAAGTTATGCTACTGGTATTACAGATACCAGCAGTACCAGCAGGGTGACCCATGATGGACAGGTTTCAACTGAGTTTCCCAGAGTAAGAAGAACTATGGAGAAGAACACGACAGCCCACTCCCCCCAAAATTAGCCATTGAACACCCTATGAATAACAGAGAAACACTGTCAGATATGGTGCTATCAAATGAACCCCTCAGGTTGGAAGGCACTCAAAAGACAACTAGGGAAGAGTCACCTCCTCAAAATAGAGTCTACTTTAATGACAGAAATGAGTGAAACCCCAGGGACTTCCATTTGCTGATGAGGCATGACTCAAAATGAGAAGGAACAACTGTAAACATCCATTAATAATTATAACTTGGAATGTGGTAGTATAAATGGAGGAAAATTAGAAATCATCAGAGGGAAAATGGAGTGCATAAATATTGACATTCTAGGCATCAGTGAGCTAAAATGGACTGGCATGGGCCACTTTTAATCAGATAATCATATGGTCTACTATGATGGGAATGACAAATTAAGGAAAAATTGGTTTGTATTCATCATCAAAATAACCATCATAAGATCTGTCCTAAAGTATAATCCTGTCAGTGATAGAATAATATCCACATTCCTACATGGAAGACCAGTTAATATGACTATTATTCAAATTTATGCAATCACCACTAAGGCTACAAATGAAGATAGGGAAGATTTTTACCAGCTTCTGCAATATGAAATAGACTGAGCATGCAAGCAGGATGAATTAATAATTACTCGTGACTAGAATGCAAATGTTGGAAACAAAGAAGTCTCAGTAGTTAGAAAATATGGCCTTGATAACAGAAATGATGCTGGAGGTTGCATGGTAGAATTTCATAAAATCAATAACATTTTCATTGCAAATACATTTTTTTCAGTAGTAGAAACAGTGACTAAATACATGGAATTCACCAGATGGGACATACAGGAACACATTTGACTATAGTTGTGGAAAGAGAAGATGGAAAAGCTCAATATAAAAAGTCAGAAAAAGACTTGGTGCTGATTGTGGATCAGATCATCAACTGCTCATATGCAGGTTCAAACTGAAACTGAAGAAAATTAGAACAAATGTAGGAGAGTCAAAGCATGACCTTGACTATATCCCACCTGAGTACAGAGACCACGTCAAGAGCAGGTCTGATGCATTAGGCACAAATGATAGAAGACCACATGAGTTATGGCATGACATCAAAAACATCATTCATGAGGAAAGCAAGAGTTTATTAAAAAGATAGGGACAAATAGAAGACCAAATTTTATGTCAAAAGAGACTGAAACTTGCACTTCAGCATTGAGCAGATAAAAGAAAGATGTACTGAAGTTTAGGAACTAAACAGAAGATTTCATAGGGCAACTCATGAAGACAAAAGCAAATATTCAAGTGACATAGGCAAAGATCTGGAAATAGAAAATCAAAAGTGAAGAACACACTCTTTTACTCAAGCTTAAGAAATTAAAGAAAAAATTCAAGCCTTAAGTGGCAATGGTGAAGGATTCTTCAGGGAAAATACTAAATGACACAAGAAACGTCAAAAGAAAATGGAAGGAATACACAAAGTCATTATACCAAAAAGAATTAGTAGATGATCAACCATTTCAAGAGGTTGCAAATGATCAGGAACCAATGGTACTGAATGATGAAGTGGAATTTGCCTTGATGGAATTGGGGAAATGCAAGGCTCCAGAAATTGATGGAATACCAATAGAGATGTTTCAACAAACAGACGTAGCACTGGAAGTGCTCACTTGTTTATGCCAAGAGATTTGGAAAACGCCTATCTGGCCAACAGACTGGAAGAGATCCATATTTGTGCCTATTCCCAAGAAAGTATTCAATAGGATGTGGAAGTTACTGAAGGACATCATTAATATCCCATCCAAGCGCAATTTTTCTAAACATTATTCAAATGTCACTGCAGCAGTATATAGACATGGAACTGCTGGAAAGTGAAGCTAGATTCAGAAAAGGGCATGGGAACAGGGACATCACTGCTGATGAAAGATGAATATTAGTCAAAAGCAGAGAATACCAGAAAGATACCATTCTATGTTTTATTGACTATGCAAAGGCATTTGACTGTGTGGATCACAACAAATTATGGGTAATATTGCAGAGAATAGGAATACCAGAGCACCTAATTGGACTCATGAAGAATCTGTTTATGGATCAGGAGGCAGTCATTGCAACAGAACAAGAACCACTGCCTGGTTTAAAGTTGAGAAATGTGTGCATCAGGGCTATAACCTTTCACGATACCTCTTCTGTCTCTATGCTGAGCAAATAACCTGGAAAGCTGGACTTTATGAAAAAGAACACAGCATCACAATTGTAGGTAGACTCATTAATAATCTGTTATGAAGATAGCCCAACTCTGCTGAAAGTGAAGAGGATTTGAAACATTTACTGATGGATAGCAAAGAACACAGCCTTCAGCATGCATTGTACATCAACATCAACAAAACAAAAATCCTTACAACTGGGTCAGTAAGCAACCTCATGATAAATGGAAAAAAGATTGAAGTTGTCCAAGATTCTGTTTACTTGATTGTATAATCAATATCTGTGGAAACAGCGGTAAAGAAATCAAAACACTCATTCCATTGGTAAAGCTTTTGCAAAAGACCTCTTTAAAGTGTTGAAAAGTAAAGATATGACATTGAAGAAGAAGGTGCACCTAACTCATGCCATGGTATTTTCAGTTGCATCATATGCTTGTGAAAGCTGGGCATTTAATAAGGTAAACAGGAGAAAAATCAATGCTGGAGACAATTATTGAGTACAGCATGGACTGCCAAAAGAACCTACGAATCTGTCCTAGAAGAAGTGCAGCCAGAGTGTTCCTTGGAAAGAAAGATGGCTAAATTGAGTCTTACATATTTTGGAGATGTAGTAAGGAGGGATCAATCCCTGGAGAAGGACATCATGTTTGAGAGAATGTCAGGTAAATGAAAAAAAAAAAAAAAAACAGAAAGAAAGAAATCA
Source organism: Pedetes capensis (assembly GCA_007922755.1). Taxonomy (NCBI): domain Eukaryota; kingdom Metazoa; phylum Chordata; class Mammalia; order Rodentia; family Pedetidae; genus Pedetes; species Pedetes capensis. Next base: position 31,642 of record VMDO01006567.1, read on the forward strand.
CTTAACTAGATGGACTGATACAGTATCTGTAACAATGGGCTTAAACATAAAAAAGATCCTGTTTCTGTCACAGAATCGAGGAGTGTTTTGTTCTATTGTACATTGTTGTTGTTGTTGTTAGGTGCCGTCAAGTCGGTATCCGACTCATAGCTACCATCTGTACAACAGGGGAAACACTGTTGTCAGTGCTTCTCTGCTGCTCATAGGGTTTTCAATGGCAGATTGATTTTTGGGAGGGGGTTGCCAGGTCCTTCTCCCACACCTACAGCTTCTGGTGTTCCCAGGCGGTCTCCCATCCAGGTACTAACCAGGCCTGACCCTGCTTAGCTTCGGAGATCTGACTGGATTGGATGCCACAGGGCTACAGCTGCAGGCGACTCTACTGTACTTAGGGTCAGTAAGTCAGACTCCACTCCCTAATGGCACCTAACAACAACAATGCCTTCAGTTGTTATTGTTGTTGTTGTTGTTGTTAGGCACCTTCATAGTCATGTCCAACTCAGCAACCCTCATAGGGTTTTCAATGGCTGGCTATTTCAGGATTCCCTCGGGAGTGGATTGCCAAGTCCTTCTCCCATCTTTGCAGTGCTGGAAATAGAACTCGGGACCTCAGAGACTGCAGAGCAGCACTCTACCAACTGAGCTAAATTCCAGCCTCACCGCCTTTGTAGAACTCTCTCTCTCTTCCTCTCTCTCTCTCTCTCTCTCTCTCTCTCTCTCTCTATATATATATATATATATATATATATATATATATATATATATATATTTTACATATATATGTAAAATTTATGAAGGATTATACATCTGGAAGATATATGTGTATATAAAGCTTCTAGTTTATACATAAAGATTATAGTAAGTATTTAGAAGATATACATATATGTATGTTAAGGATTATATTGAGGATTGTAATAACATATTAATCTAATAGTCATTTTTTTGTCTTTATTTACTAGTATGATATAGACTGGTATTAAGTAGCCAGTGAATTACCTACATATCCTGATGTTGATACCAACATGGGAAATTAGATTACTAGTAACTATTACCAGTAGGAGACAAGACACAGTCTTCTAGATCATGAAGAATACTGAAGGACAGTAGCAGCTGAAGTGGTCTGGGATTTTGAATCATTGAACATTTTGCATAGGATCTCCTGCACAAACGTGAACAAAAACAATCTATTTGAGGTCAAGAAGGTAGCTTTAGATGACTGGCAGCTTACATCTGCTAGGGTAATAGCAGTAAGAACTGCAACTCAGCATTGCCACCTAGCCTGAGGTGTTCTCCTTTGAAGACCTCTATTCTAGTTAATCTGGGTTCTTGGCTTCATGGGAGAAATGATTTCAGGATAAGTTAGAGAGTAAAACAAAGTGATTTTATTAGTACAAGTCCAAGATATGGATGCCAGCTTCTTAAAAGAACATATACTTAAATGTCATTACAATGCGCACACACACACACACACACACACACACACACACACAGACTTTGCAAGGTCCATTATTAAGGTTTAGGTAGCTGCTACTAAAATGGATTTACAGAACCCATTTTAGTATCACAATGGGATTGTCAGGGCATAAAGTAACTGTAAACATGACCCCATTCCAATTTGTTAGATTAAGGGTTGAATTTAGAGATTAAACTTAGACCCTAAGCATGGCTTACTACTATTTTAGCATTTCTATGTAAAATATCTCTCAAAATAATGTCTCAAATCAGGCAGACCTGTTTTCTTGGTAGTTGTGTCAAAATCCTAGATTTTCAACCAGTGAGATTTAAACCAGATCCCAGGGTGAAAGCGTTTTTCATTTCCATGTCCCCTCAATATTTCCTGTCTTTCTATCCTGCCTCAAGAATACTGTTTAGAAATTATATACAAGCATGTTTTTTATCTCTGTTGTGTACTTCTTCTCCTTCATAATGTTGAGTAAATTTCTAAGAACATCAGTTACTATTTTCCTAAATGTAAGTTTAGTAAAGAAAAGAAAGCTCTATTACCATTTTAGCCAGTGGTTTTAGGGTTAGGTTTCAGTCCTTTCTATACCATTGCAAGGCAACTGGAAGTACAAAAGACTATACGTAAATGTTTCTAGAATCTTAAAGAAAAATAAATTATTCCTAAACTGGTTCCATTTTGTGTGTTCAACTGATTACTTTTTCTCTTTTCATATCACTTTTGTCTCAACACTGCCCCAGATTTTATATCTTTCTTCCTATAACCCATACCTATCATTTTGTCCCCTAACTTCAGTACATTATTTTCTTTTGGCTTGACTTTGTTCAGTTTAGTGACAAAAGCTCTAACTTAGCATCCAGGCATTTCTTCTTAAATGTCTCCACTGATACTTCACAGCTTTCCTGAGATTTGCCTCTCAGGTGCTGGATGCTTCTATTTCAGGTCATTAGTGCTAAAGCAACCAACATAGAGGACAAATGAAGAAGAGAGCAACTCTTCTATATGTGGAGATTCCTCTCCCATCTTTCTCATTATAGGTAAAGTTTCTAAGTGCTGAATCCTGAGTGCAATGTAGGATGGCCTAATCACATCTCAAGTAGAAATTAGAGAGTCTGACACACTCTAATCCTAACTTTCTGCTTTCAAAATCTATTTTTCCTCATTTATCTCTTCAAGTCCATAATTCTATTTTCTATAAAATGGGTATAATAACAATCCCATAGGATTGCTCGAGAAAATGAAGATGCCATGTCTATCGTAAGAATTTGTTTTATGTTTTCAATCAAGTTGAGAAACACTAAACCACATTGTTACCTCTTCCAGTGCTCCTTTTATCTTATACCAGTGTCTCAGAAAAGATCCAAATACTACAAATGTTTATAATTCATATATACATACATTTTTTCCATATGAAGGAACTAATATAATGTCAAAGAAATTATCCTAAACTGTATAACACACTACTTTAACAAGTAAAGTTTTTGTTGATATTTTAGTACTTGGTAAAGTTTGATGTTGTTATATTGGCTTGATTTCAACACATTAAGGCAAACATATCAGTTTCTTATATATCTACAGTTGTTTGGCATCTTTGAGGCCATTCACTGTCAAAGAGCAATTGAGGTCATAAGTGAATGTATTTAACATTCTAAAACATTTTCCAGACAGGCAATAGCTTCCATTGTAAAACTCCTGTGTTCATGCAGATAAGAAAGAGTTGTTTTATTAAAGAACCAAAGTCATTTGATAACCATGCCTTCAGGTGATTTGATGCCAAACACAATGGTTTTCAGCTTGCATTGCTACCCAAGAGCCCTTCAGGAAAGTTGCATTATATAGAGTTGCAATGATGCATGAATGACTGAGAATTAGAAAAGAAATGGAATTTTGATTTCAAAGTAGCATTCCATTTTAGAATTCAGAATTACACTGAGGCCTTCCCTGACTCTTCTGATTTTAACCTGAAGTCATTAAAAGAAAATTTAGTTTACTTAGTTTTCATGCACTATTGAAGAATTATCTTAAAATTTACAAGCATATTTTTCTACCAAAATACTTGAGCTTTATAATAGTATATCCAACATATGAATTAATTGTCCATAAAGTCATTATATGAGTCAACGTTAATAAATGTGGGGCTACATATTTGTAACTATTGAAATCGTTGCTTATTTAAAAGCCTGATTTTGCTTTCATAATACAGATTGTACTCTCCTCATTTGGCTAAATGCCAGAAACAGGAAAACAGTATCAGACTCTGTTAATACGCGTTAGCCTAACCAAAACTGTTCAGAATGCTAATCTACCAGAATTCTAATAGATCAATCTAAAATCAACTATTCCATGTTTCCATGGCAATTCCTCACAAAACTGTAAAATGTATGTTAGTCTTCTTCTGTTAACTATAGAAAACAAAAGAAAAACAAATAAATTTAAAACAATGGGAAAAGCACAGCTACATGTATACACACACAATCTCGTGGTTTCAATCTATTTCTTTAGAGCATAATTCTATTTACACACAGAGAGTCCACAATCTGCTGTCTACTGTTGCAGGTGCCTGACATTTTGATTTTGAATAATATATAAATTAATATTTATTTACAACTAAAGATTTATTTAATTCTCTAAATTTTTAACTCTTAATATATCTACCATGGGCTGGGATTTAGCTCAGTGGGTAGAGCGCTGCGCTGCAGTCTCTGAGGCCCCGAGTTCTAGTCCCAGCACCGCAAAAATGGGAGAAGGGCCTGGCAATCCACTCCCAAAGCAATCCCAAAGTACTCAGCCATTGAAAACCCTATGAAGGTCGCTATGAGTCGGATACCGACTCGACGGCACCTAACAACAACAACAATATATCTACCATGGAATTTAGTGCTGACAGTATCAAAAAAGAATAAGAATTACTAAAAAGCAGGAAACATTTTGCTAACATCAGAACCAAAATAGTAATAAATGTACTTACTGAACCAGACTTTTATATGTTTCTCTTTAATTTCTCGAAGTGAATAAAGATTTGCTAGCTATAAATATTGCTTGTATGTAGATACTGACATGACAACCATCCAAGCCTGCTCTTTTCCCTCTCACAAAAACCTAATTTTCCTCATGCATTGTTTCCTCACAGAGGAGCTCTGTTTTTTAGGGACAGAGTTCTCTTTGGTGTATACATGCCACAGCAGTCAGACTGAACTTTACAGTGACTGGTTTAGGAATAGGGATGTGATAGAATTTGGACGAATAAGATGTGAGAATCAGTATTCTCATGTTGTCATTGAAATCTTTCTGTACTGATCAGTCATGTACAAGAGATGATCAAGGAGATCAAGTTGAAGAAGTTTCTCTTCCTCCCCCTTGTCTTGTTATTTACCTCTGTGTGGTTTCTGTCACTGTCATTGTCACTTGTTTCACTTTATTCTAAGAGGAGATAGCTTAAGAAGGCAAAGCCATAAGTTGAAAAGGAACCAGATAAACATGAAAGTGGTATGCATAAAATAACAAAGTGAGACTGATAGCCCAATCAAATTCTAACCAGAAGTTAGAAAGTTGTGAAAAATAGAATTATCAATTTTTATGCTTTCAATTTAGAATGTACTTAGCCGTTTTAAAGTATATCTTAAGTATCATTGCATAGTTCACATCAGCCTAAATGAGTGTACTTTCCTACCATTCCACTGGTAGGGAAATTAAAATTTTAAGTCATACAAAATTTTTAAGACTTTACAAATTGGAAGCATAGTAAAGGTTGGAGACTAGGATTTCAGAGCTAGAAGGTAATGCCTTTCCTACTTCCCTATAGTAGGTCATCCTCAGAATTAAAAAAATGATTCTGTTTGATATTACTGGTTTTAAGTAAATATATTTTCATGCCTTAAAATCAAAAAGGGAAATATGACAAAATAAAGGAAAATAAGAAAATGCCGTACCATCTTTTGTACTAGGGCAATGCTTTGATCAAGATATCCATATCTTTCACATCTAATTTAACACGTTAAATAATCTTTCCACAATGAATTGCATTGTTTCACATTTAAGTCATTCCTTACCTTTTTAATATCCCAATGTTCTAGATTCTTTCCCAGCCTACTCCCTCCTACCATCTTATGTCTCCCCTATTAGTATTTAAATTTTTTATGCATTCTATTTTTCCTCTCTATTCACCTTAGTTTTTATATACAATTAATTTCACTGTCTGAAATGCCATCGTCTATGAGATATGTAATATTGACATCTTTGAGAGTGGCTTACTCAAACAAATATATTCTGCTTTAACAAGAAACAATCCTGCCTGCCTTTGATTCCCTATTTGCCTCTGGCTATACAACACACCAAGTTGACATTCCTTTTGTCATTCCAGGAAGACCCAGATAACTCACTGAACACTGGGGAACTTTCTTGTCCTATGGGTATGCCCAAGGAGGGCTTTGTAGTGAGCACTTTGGTGAGAGATAATCGCATGATCTAATCAGCTTTTGCTTACAGGCTAAGTGAGAATCTTGTCTTTAGGAAGTCACACAAATTGTACTTCATTTAAATATAACTTAATGATCAGTGGAAAAGAAAAATCCAATGAACCTCTATTAGAAAGACAATTCAAGTGTAATGTTGAACCATAATTGTACGCTATTCCAAAATCTTTCCTTCCATATCTTGCGAATCAGACTTATTTTGCTCTCATCACTTACTCATTGGAGTCCATCCAATCAAGGATGATTTTAGTTGAATTCAATTATGGTGGGTTCAGCTACTTTCATTTATACATATCTACTGGAGTTTGCTTCTAAACTTCATGATTCCAAGAGCCATTCAACCTCATCTTCTCTCAGTTTAATTGCTCCCTTTACAGGATTCTATTATACCAACTGGCAGAAACAAGAGGATTTTTTTCTGCTGATGTCATGGTTGAAGGCACACTGGAGGAAAGAAGGTGACTCATGCCTGCCTCCTTTCTATCTGTCAGTATTGGGTTTGAATGTTCACACACAATCTCTTTCTTGTATTGCTACAAATCAGCTCCCTCTGCCTTGGCCAGCTGGTGATTGCCTCAGCCTGCCTAGCAATGAGGGCTGTTTGGGCTTACTTGGCACTGCTGCTGGCCTTTCAGCCTCACCTGAACAACTTTCCCCCAGTTTCTGAACTTAGGAATTCCACAAGAGCAGAGAAATTGCCATGCCCTCCTCTCATGAGCTGTCCTTCAGAGCTTCTCAATTGGGTCTTTTCACCTGTTAGGTGGTCCTTTCCTGGTAGGGGTGATGACAATCATGAAATTTCCTTAAACTTCCAATTTCTACAGAATTCTGTAAGCGACAGGAATAAGGAGTTCCTATCTCATAAACTTTGGCTCCTTGAGAAAAGTTTATTCTTTCCCAATTCATTAAGCTCTGTGTCTATCCCATAATCCTTTTATTAATAGCTAATGGTATTGGGCTCTGCATATGCTAGCACAAAATTGAGCTGGAAGAAAGATGCTAATCTCTCCTACTTTCCTAGACTTGAGGAATTTCTAAGACATGAGGCTTTCCAAGTTAAACGTGAGACCATTCTAGGCAACTGTGCCAATGCCATTACCTTACCTACTTCCATTCATCCCTAAATTTCATGAAAAGAGACAAGTAGCTGGACAAGGTAGTTGAAGGTTTACACAGGCCCTCTCAAACACTTTCTCAAGATCTTTTCCCACTTCAGTTCACTTTTGAATTCCTTGGTGGTAAAGTCCACAAAACCAGTTCTGGGATCTTGAGGCATTTGGGGATAATTTATACCAACAATAATTCAAGAACTGAAAAAGTCCTGTCTTTACTCTCAGGCTTCTGTGGTCTGTTGCAATACATCAGTGGAGGCTTTGGGTTAGAAGATGACTTGTCTTAACCAATGTTTATTTCCTGGTCTCCCAATAAAGTATATTCATTTCAATGTCAGAGTCTATTCTTTAGTCTTTACTGCTGTTGTTAAATTTGCTTTGTTTTGATATATTTCTCAAAACCAATTTATGAATATTTTTTTTCAGCCACAAGTATTCACCCAGACCATGCTTCCTCAGGCATCTCCTCTCTGAATGCAAAGTACAGTGCATTACAGAAACAATGACTTTACATGCATACAACAATTTATTCTCTCCCATTTCTTCTTCCCACTTTGTGACTCTTCCTTTGCCATAAGCAAATTTTACTGCTTCCATTCATCCATCACAAACCTTTCTGCTTATTGCTCCCTCAGTGGCCTTTCTTATCAGGCTCTTAGAACACTTTTTGATATGTACGTGTTCATAACAGGAACGTATTTATATTGTTGATTGCAATTGCCAGTGCATGTCCATAAATACACTATAATTTTAAGCACATTTCACTGTGGCAATTGATGTTTTATTTAACCTGAAAAAGACAGATATCTGCTTTGTTTTTGTACAGCACTGGGCTATAGTTAAGGCTCTTTTGATGTTGCCCTCTCATTTCACTGTCCCATCCCCATATAGGTATTTTATACTTTTCACCTTCTTTCTAATAATGCTTCTCGTTTAGCATATTGATAGCTAAGGTACACCATTCAGTGATGCTGCTACCAACCAGATCTTGTGTTTATGTGATTCCACTTTTGTTTTCTCCTTGCTTTACAATGCTATTCACCAGGTTTCTATCCTCATTTGGAACTAATTTCCATATACTCAAATCTTAGGGAAGATAACCCCTACACTGTATTTCCACCATTGAACATGCTCCTGGCACTCAGAAGTATACATTTGAGTCATGCCAGACACATTAGTATTTGAAATTTTCATTTAAAGAATCGTCAATCATAATGTACACATTTTAGAAAGACTATGGTTGCTCTTGCCTGCAGCTGTAGCCCTGTGGCATCCTATCCCGTCAGATCTAGGAAGCTAAGCAGGGTTAGGCCTGGTTAGTACTTGGATGGGAGACCACCTGGGAACACCAGTTTCCGTAGGCTTGGGAGACGGACGAGCAACTCACTCCCAAAAATCAATCCACCACTGAAAGCCCTATGAATAGCAGAGGAGCACTGACAATAGTGTTTCACCTATTGTACCTAGGGTAGCTATGAGTTGTACATTGACTCAAAGGCACCTAACAACAACAACAACATGGTTGCTCTTTCATGTCCTGCCTTATTTTATCACATCATTATTTGTTGTGGATTGGATTACACGCCTTCTAAAATTCACTGAAGTCCTAATCCTTGTTGTTGTTTTTATTGTTAGGTGCCATCAAGTACCTCAGAATGTGACTATATTTGGAGATAGATTCTTTAAGGAAGTAATTAAGTCAAAATGAAGCCTTTATGATGTCCCTTTGTCCAGTGTGACTGGTTTCTTTTGTGAAAGGGGTACTGGAACACCCAGAGACACTAGGTATGTTTGCACGCAGGGAAGTCTGGGTGAGGAGATGGCAAGAGAGTGGCCCTCTGCAGCCAACAAGACAAGACTCCACATAATCCTCCCAGCATCTGAATCTGGGACTTCATGCTCTAGATCAGAAGGAAAAAAAAACAAACTTCTGTTGTTTAAGGCGCCAATTCTGTGATAGACATTAGTCAAACCTGAGGAAAATAATACATTTTCCTTTCAGCTGAGTTAGGGAGAAACTTCCATGTTCTCACCAATGATTCAGTTTTTCCTCACTTTATTAGTCACAAGCATTCCTATCTTTTCCAAAAAATGCTTTTGACTTTGTGCTTCACCGGTCTCTATGCCACATGTCTTCCTTCACTTTAACTGCCAACAATTGCACAAATGATTTCCATATCAGAATTGTCTCTGAAATCCATGTCATCTTTTAAAATATTACCAAGAATCATCTTTGTAAAATGGAAATATTTTTTATCCTTGTGCTCATTTAAAGATTTTAAATAAGCAAAACTTTATCTTAATAACTCTCCTTTGCCTGTTTTCTCGTTTATTCTGGACACAAAGCCCTTTGCCCATCCACACCAGTCTTCCTTGTGGTCTTATCCATTGCCTGTTTCAAGCCCCTTCTCATATGCCCTAACTCTAGAAACATCCAAGTGCATAAATATCCTGCAAATGTTGTACATTTTCAGGTAACAAGGGTTTTATTAACACCTTCTATGCCACTGTTTGCTACCATTTGTTTTATATGCTGCCTCTTCTTAAGCTAAATAGGCTCTATGGGTTTCTATAGAAAGGGTCTACATTTCTTTATAACTGTTCTTATTTCCTTTTTCAGCTACTAATCTAACATGTGAACTCCAAAGCATCAAAACACAGTTTTATTTATTGTTTTCTGAGACTCTTGCCACAGTAGCTGAAACAAAGAAAGGTCACAATTCATAGCTATAGAGCTGAATTTATTTAAATAAAATTTTCATCAAAGAAAATGAGAATGAAAGAGATACTGGACAAGGTATTTGCTGAGATTGACACATTGCTCACAAAGTTGGCACTTTTACTTCTGCCCCCTTATTACTAACGTCAGTCTGAGCTACAGCATTATATTACTCCATATTAAAAATAGATGAAGAGCTCATAATATGTAGATTCATTTGTATTTATTATCATCTACTTCTACTATCATCTACTTGGGAGAAGGACTTGGCAATCCACTCCAGAAGCAATCCAAAACAATGAGCCATTGAAAATCCAAGAGGGCCATTATGAGTGAGACCTGACGTGATGGCACCTAACAATAACTTCTAAAAGAAAAAAAAAATTTAACATGCTACGATTGAAAGCTATGTTCCTTACACACAGAGGGCAACACCAGTTGGGCTGTGAAAAGGAAGTTATCCTCACAGATGAGAGCTATGTTAGTCAGACTCTATTGCAATAAAATGAAATATTCAAATCTTAATGGACTGAATTAAATTGTGGAAGTGTTTACAAGTCTAATGTACTCCAGGTTGTGCAACATATTCAGATCTAACCCACTTGACTCTTATTCAGGGTCTAGGCTAAGGAAGCCACTATCCTCTCATTTTCCAGGTCAAAACATATCATGTTGTCAAATCAGAGTTGATAAAATTTAACACAAGGATTCTGACATTCACAGCACATTGAAAAGGCAGTATGTCTTTTTCACACTCCTAAATTTGAGCAGCTGGGCCTGAAGGCTTCTACGTATACCATTTTTTCCATAAATATGATGAGGATATCATTAAGTTGTTTGACATAAACAAAGGAAAAAAGAAATTGCATTGTTCCTTTTCAATTCTCTCCCTTGAGAAATAAGATAAGACATGAAGGTAATGGAATGTGTATAGCATATAAGCCATTTGTATTTACTAAGGTTTGTTGAAGGGGAAGAATATGGCAGATTCAGATCTTGCAAGTATTGATGTTTTTGAGCTGCCAGGAGTAGCTCAAAGCTACTGGCTCCAGACATTTGAGCTGTTTCTGTTTTCAGAGAGCTATGTCTGAGGAAAGTGAGTGGTTTTCTGTGTGCAGAGAGTAGAATTAAAAACAAAATTATGCAGTTTTTGTCTTTTAGCTCTAAACTATATACAAAAGAACACTATTTTTTCACACTATTAAAAATAAACTGAGATTTTCTATTTTAGTTTTTATTTTTTTAGTGAAAATCTCAGCTCATATACTAAGCTAGCTAAGAAATGGAGGATTTGGCCTGGGCCATTATGAAGGTGAAATCACATGTCTGCTGTAAGCTCATAGCTTTGTACTTTGGCATGTTGGAAAATAAATATTAGGGATGGGAATAATCTCATTATATATTTTTCAAATATGTCCTATATATGTCATATATAACTTATCATATGTAAACTGATCACTTTGGATTGAATATGAGCCATGTAATCATCAACTTTACCTATGCAATGTGGATATTTCTTAAAATCTATAGTACCTAAAATAATGGAGAAATATCCAACTTTTAGAAATATGACTCATTTCAATAAGTCAAATTGAAGAATGGAAAAAACAAAATGATTCTCTTAAAGTTGGCTTAAAGTATGTTAGTATGTTTTTATGAATATTGCTTTAATTCTGATCTCATCCAGAGTTAATCCTCTTGACTAAAAAACAGAGTAATTTAATACAGGAAGTGTTTTGCAAGAAATTGCGTCAGTTATATAACAACATCAAACCATAATCTAAGTGGTTCATTATATTTTTTCCTATTTGCAATCCACAAAATGGAGTTTTAAATAGGAGCAATAAAGTAAACTGACAGAGATAGTCACATTTAAAAATGAAATTTGTTCAAATAATCCTTTAGAGTCTCAACCAAAGAATTCTAATATTTTATGGATATTCATAAAATTGTTTATCCTTAGAGATTACCTCTAAACTACTTAATCTTGTGGCCTATTTGTTAAATAATATTATTCATATAAGGTTTCTAGAAGACAGGTGAAATGAAAAGAAAGTGGAAAGTCATTTAAGAAAATCACTTCATTCAATAACCAGGAACACAGGTGGACAAGGATGAATCATGGTTTATGAAATTTAAGAATTTTTAAAAAATTTAAAGAAAATCGAGTTTTCAGAATTTAAAAATTAAGAAAGTAAAAATAAGTAATTTTTACAATGGGGAGAGGGTAAGTGGGGGGAAGAAGATGGGGGTGGGGAGAGAGAGAGAAAGAGAGAGAGAGAGAGAGAGAAAGAGAGAGAGAGAGAGAGAGAAAGAGAGAGAGAGAAATGAGGCAAGAAGGAAAAGATTTCATTCTAATTCTATTTTTTTTTTTTTTTGGTACTGGTGTTTGAACCCAGGGCCTCGCGCTTGTATGCTTTGCAAGTGTTGGACCACTAAGCTGCAACCTTAGCCCATTTTTTTACTTTTTTAAGACAGTGTCTCCCTAAATTACGTAGACTGCCTCTGGTCTTGAACTTGTGATCTGCCTGCCTCCGCCTGAGCCGCTGGGATTGCAGGTGTACGCCACCTCGCCCAGCTCAAGATTTCATTCTATTCTATGTTCTTGTGAAGAAGGATGGCATGGAAGAAGCCTATCTGAGCCAGCAAGAAAATGGAAAGATGAAGGAAGGAAAATACACGAAGTTATAGACAGTTAAGAATCTTGATAAATGAGACTGTATAGTAGGTGAGTATTACAAGAGAAAAGTGAACTAGAAAAGGTGGATACTACTCCTGGGAAAAGCAGGTAGAGTTTACCACTTTCTGGGGTAACTATATGGGAAACATGGCTTCTGTCAGTAGTGCCTCTTCACCTGGACTGCTTTTCTAGTACCATGGTAAAGTTTCACATATTATTTTTTTTTAATTTTGAAATGATGGATAATAATTTTCATGTACCCTCAAAGTAGTTTTCCTTTTTCAGCAACTTCAGAAAAGGTACTTGAAATATAATAATGCCATGGAATTCTGGATGTTCCATATATATGGAAATTAACTACACCTTATGCACTGGAACTTTAAAATTCTTCCCTATGGTAAACTTAGAGGAATAATGTGCAAAAATCATTTTGTAACATTATAACTTTGCTTAAAAGTTAATATCACCAGCTGGGCACTGTGGTGCATGCCTATAATCCCAGCAACTTGGGAGGCAGAGACAGGAGGATCACAAGATTAGGACCAGAGACAGTCTATGTAATTTAGTGAGACTCTGTCTTAAAAAAAAAAAAAAAAAAAAAGGCCGGGGGTGCAGCACTTGCAAAGCATGCAAGCATGAGGTCCTGGGTTCAACCCTCAGTACCACACACAAAAAAGTTAATACCCCCTCTAATTATTTGCCTTCATATTTGAATACCATTTCCCCAAACAACAATGAGATGAGAAGTTTTGCAACATAGCCTGGATTATTCTCAGCCCCACTGGAGAGTTCATATGAAGACATTGTGTTTGGGGATAGGAGATAAATCAGTTATGTATGTTGGTAATATGCATGCATCAGACTGACTGAATAATATGTGACGTCTATTCCCTACCAAAGTGATTGTATTTCCTGAGATCCTTGCAGCTGAAGTGAGTGACACACTCTGCTTATAGTGATGGTTTCTAAAATTTGGGGTCATATATCCTTGAGATCTGTAGAAACTATGTCAATCTTCACCCTAGAAATGTTGAGTAATGTCCAATATACAGGTTTAGGCATACTTCATCTTATAAATTTTTCCTGATATCCTGTCAGAAGCAACCGCAATTTTCAATTCAGGTTTCTCCTTGTAAACGTAATAGGATTTTGTATAAAGGCACATGGGGCTTCCTCAGGAATTCAGGTTCCTGAACCTGCTCTTTTGTGAAACTGGATTCTCATCACCATTTGTAGTCCACTGGCTTATAACCTACATGATGATCAGGGTGACTGAAGATTTCTGAGTCCTGACATTTGAATGAGTACTGAACTCAAATTTGGGCTATTATGTGAGACCTTTAAGATAGGGAAAACTCAAGCTCTACATTCTGTGTCTGTGACCTGTACATATTTTCCTGTTATGTGTAAACATAAGATAAATTTTATATTATAATTATAATATCAGTTGCTTTTTCAGATATGAAATAATAGTTAGCAATAAATAGAAATTTCTAAACATGAAAATTCATTTTCTAAAATTGAACTCAATGCTATAAAATCAATCACACTTTTCTTCTTGTTGTCCTTGGAGGCCATTTCTACTGAGAGCTTGAACCTATGGCCTTACACATTCTGGGCAAGCCATCTAACAGTAAACTACACTTCTAGTTTACAATCCCACTTTTTAATAGATGGTTCTGTGTATGTAATTATGTCTCCCCAAAATATATTTAGTTCTTAAACACTGTTCCTGTGCCTGTGACTTTATTTGGAAACAGTGTCCTTGCAAATATAATATAGTGAAGATGAGATAATACTGGGATAGGGTAGGCCCTTAAGCCAATATGATTGCTGTCCTATAAGAAGTCATGATACATAAAAACAGGCACACACACAGAAAAGGATCCCATGTGAAGACTGATACAGAGCAGAGATAGCATGTGATGATATAGGGAGAGATTGGAGTTATGCAACCACAAACCAAGGAATACCGAAGACTGGCAAGGGTCTCTGGCAAGAGCCAGAAGCTAAGAGACTTTTCATACTTCTGGTGTGTAGAACTATGAAAACTAATTTCAGGTGTTTTCATGTCAGTTAGTTTATAGAAGTTTCCCATAGCAGCCTTAGTATACAAATATAGATGAATTCTTTGGCTTAATTCTCAGAGCTAGTTTGCTATAATATCTTTATCTCTGACTTTTTCCCTGAAAAAATACAGAAAATTCTAATCACAAATGTAACATTTTTAGACAAAAAGAAATGCTTTTAATGATGTATTGTGTTTGGGCTAAATTTTACTAATTTAGTTGCTTGTTCTTTTGCCCCATTCTGGAGTTAACATTTTTCATAAAGCTTTCAACCTGTCTGCCAAATGTGCCTCTGGCATTATTGATTTTATTCTTCCCTTCATTTTGCTTAGAATTGTCATCCAGAGACCATGGTTTTGTCATTGTTGATGTCAATTATTTAATTAATTGGTTTGCTCTAGGGGCTCTAATCCATAAACCCAGAAGATTTAGAAAATGAAATAGAAAAAGTGAAAATTCTCCCATCAATACACTTCTACTTGTGCTAAAAAAGGGTAATATTTCAGCAAATACATTAGAGAATGATATCCAGAAAAATGTCTAGAAAATAATTATATATGGTAATTATAATAATGGGAGAATGACCTGGCAATGCACTCCCAAGGCAATCCCAAAACAGTCAGCCATTGAAAACCCTATGAGGGTCGCTATGAGTCGGACATGACTCACGGCACCTAACAACAAAACAATTATAATAAAATTATTTTGTAAAATAATATAAATCAGAGAAATAATATAACATAATCAAAAACACAAATATTGCTACTGAGTATCTCTAGCTATAACATTCTGTTTCCATTCTCTTATTAATACTAGTTTACCTGAATTTTGAGATGACAATTTTTTTGTTTTCTCTTTATATTGTATCATCTGTACATGTCCTCCAAAGTAATGTAGTTTATTTATAACAGATTATTTGTTGCAAAGATTTTCACATTAATGCTCATCCTACTTTTTTTCTTTTGAAATTGGTTCTTGTTATGTTGCCCAAGCTAGTCTTAAACTCAGTTGCTCAAGTAATCTTTCCAACTCTGCCTCCTAAGAAGCTGGACTAAAAGTGTGCTACCCTTGTCCTACATATTCTTTCACAAAATGATCAAATGATGCTATGTGACTTTGCAGGCTTTATGAGAAGCCTTGCAGCTTCTGCCTCTGCCTCTTTTTAATTTTTCTTTAACATTTGTCTCTGAATGATCTCGTTTCCCATTTAAGCGACAGATTTATAAAGAAAATTGACCTACATGCTTCATCTATCTATACTAAGAAACATGTAACAAACCACAATTCTTTGTTTTGAAATATTAACAAGAATTGCTGAGCACAGTGTGCACGCCTGTAATCCGAATGACTAGGGAGGCTGAGGCAGGATTGCAAGTTCCAGGCCAGGGGCAGCCTGCATAATTAACAAGACCCTATGAAAAATGGGCTGGGGATGCAGTTCATTGATAGAATGCTTGAAAAAGCACATGTAAGGCCTTGCATTCAACACCCCAGTACCTCCTCCACCAAAAAAGAAATATTAATAGGAAAATAGTATTAATAAGATCATTTGAGATAATCAACAGTATGAAAAAGAACGATGAAAAAGGTCTGTATCAGAACAAAGTATGATGTAGGTTACATATCAGAACTTGAGATAATAAGATAACATGCTGAAAGCTAAATGTGGACACAAATTTTCTATAAATCAAAGAAAATGTATACTAAAAAAAGAATTCTACTTTGGCATATGTCAAATTAAAGACAGATTTATGAATGCTCATGTCAGCTTCTAATAGCCTTGTACTGAAGGCAACCCAAATGTCCACCAACTAGGTAATGGACAAATACATTGTGTTACATTTATACAATAGATTCTTTTAAAAATTGGAGAAATAAAGAGCATAAAAAGGGAAGAAGGGCAAGAGGGAATGAACAAAGGAAGGAAGGAAAACAAAAACTACCACTATATGCATCAACATGGGTGAATCTCACAATCACTGCTTTTGTTTGAATGTTTGCGTTCCCCTCAAATTCATATGTTGAAATTCTGACCCTCAAAATGAGGTTACTAGGAAACAGGGCCTTTGGGAGGTAATTAGGTTATGACAGTGGAGTCCCCATATCATAAGTAAGTTCTCTTGTAAAAGATGTCCCAGAGAGCTCATTCTCCTGCCAGATGAGTTTATGATGAGAGTAGAGCATCTATGAGGAAGCAGGCCCTGACCAGACAAGGTGACTTGAGCTTTGATTTCCCAGCATCCAGAAATGTGTAAGCCACCTAGTTTATGGCATTTTGTTATTGTTCACATTGATTAAGATAGCCATTATGTTTTGTGAATGAACCAAAAACCACAAGATTGTATACTATATGACCTCATTTGTATGAAATTCAAAACTATCAAAAGAAAAAGGTTATCAGTTGTGACAGAGCTGAAACAGGGCTTGCTTCAGGGTGGAAGGACATAAGAACACTGACTATAAAAAGGCCTGAGAGAAATTTCAGGGGTATTAGAAATATTTTTACCTTAATCAAGTTTTCACAAATATTTGCAGATGAAAAATTTATCAGGTGAAATACTTGAAACTAAAAATGCTTAATATGCATCATTGAAAGCATGCTCTGCCACAAAAAACTAAAATTAAAAATCTAACATTTTTAAGAACAGCATGATAACATGGGTCCCATGGAAGCAGATGCTCAGATAAGAATTAAAATGAAAGTAGTTTATTTTAGAAGCAGTCACAGGAAATAAAAGTAAGAAACATAGAAAAAGAGAGAAAAGAAGCAAGACAACCAAACAAGAATATATCAAGGAAATCACATATTTACAAGTTTTGACTATATATCTTGTAAGGAAGCTCTGGTTTATAATGTTGATAATCGTTCAGAATTACCCAAATATGGACCAAGAACATGGAAGATTTTATACTCCTATGGCTTCCAGTCATTTATCAGGAAATGCAAATTCCCACATAGTTTTGGCTTTCCGTTTCTGCAGTAAAAGAGAGTGCTGTCAGTTTGATAGAGGACAACCAATAGTAGAAAAAGTAAGCAAATGGTTTGAGGAGTGGAAAACAAATAAGGCTATATGAACGGAAATGGTGAAAAGATCAAAGGTAGGAGCCAACCCCTATGCACATTGTCTACTTAAGAAATAAAAAGATACAAAAATGTGTAGCTATTAATATAGATATGTACATTTATACTTCTTAAGTACATAAGGTGGCATTTATCTATAAATAAATAATAAAATCTCCAAGGTGAAAGAAAAAGGAAAATAGACAATGATTAAGAACGTTGTTGCTATTACTGTTGTTTAACAATAATAGCTTTATAAAATTACAAAGTTTAAAGAGTTAAATATCCCTAATATGTAGAAGGTTGGTGATTGTCTATAAACATCTCCAGAAGCTCTAAATGACAAAAACATTCTTAAGAATTTGCCAGAACAGCAGGGCACGGTGGTGCATGCCTGTAATCCCAGCAGCTCAAGAGGCAGAGGTGGGAGGATCACAAGTTTGAGACCAGAAGTAGTCTGCGTAATTTAGCTAGTCCCTATCTCAAAAAGTAAAAAAAAAAAAAAAAAAAAAAAGGGCTGGGGGTGCAGCTCAGTGGTCCAGACTTGCAACGCATGTAGGCACGAGGCCTTGGGTTCAACCCCCAGTACTTAAAAAAAAAAAAAAAATTGCCAGAACATACCAAAAGTGTAATATTTCAGGAGCCTAAATACTTTATATAATGCAAAGAAAGCCATTTCAGCAATACAAAGTTTTGAATTTAAATTAAAAAGAATAAGCAAAAATCCAGATAATTCAGAGTCATTTTTCACTATAGTGAAACATGGAAAATGGATGAATATATTAAATAATTTGGCAGTGTAACTTCTCCAACTTTGTTCTTCTTTTGCAAGATTGTTTTGACTGTGCAGGGTCCCTGAAATTCTATTTGAATTTCAGGATTAACTTTTCCAATTCTGCAATGGAGGCCAATGGACTCAGTAAGGATTGCATTGAGTCTTCAGGTAAATTCATTGATCACCACTATTTTAACAATATAAAGTTTTCCAACCCATGAATTTGACATATTTCCATTCAGGTTTTATTTGATTTGCCAATATTTTATAATTTTCAGCAATTAAATTTATTCCTAAATATTTTGGTGTTTTTTGATGGTATTATAAATTAAGTTACATTATTTCCTTTTCAGAATGTGCACTGCTAATGTACAGAAATAAAGCTGATTTTTGAATGTTGACTTCTGAACTTCTGCTTAATTCATTTACAAGATCTACAGTTTTTCTGGGAATGCTTTACCTTTTTCCATAAGTAAGATCAAGTCGTCTGTGATCACAGGTAGTTTTATTTCTTCTATTCCAATTTAGATGATTCTTATTTTCTTCTTCTTTCTTTATTTCTTCTTCTTCTTCTTCTTCTTCTTCTTCTTCTTCTTCTTCTTCTTGTGTTTTTTTTGTTTTGTTTTGTTTTTTTGTTTTTTATCTAATTGTTCTGGCTAGAATTTCCAGTATAACACTGGATGGAAGAAGCAAAGCTGGTATTCTGATTGTAGAGGAATTTTTTCACTATTAGGATGTTAGCATTTTTCATAAGTGCCATTAACCTTGGTGAGGAAAATTCTTCTACTCTGAGTTTATTGAGCATTTTTATTATAAAAATATACTGGAAGTCGGGTGTGGTGGTGCACATTTGTAATCCCAGTGACTTGGGAGGCAGATGCAAGAGGATCTCAAATTCAAGACCCATAATTTAGCAAGGCCCTGTCTGAAAAAGTAAAAAAAAATGGGGTGGAGGTACAGCTTAATGGTACAGCACTTGCAAAGCATGCTGGCACCAGGCCCTAGTTTCAATCCCCAGTACCAAAATACATATGTGTGTGTGTGTGTGTGTGTGTGTGTGTGTGTATACTGAACTTTATCAAAATTTTGTGTACAAATTGAAAGGATTATGTAGTTTTCCCCCTTTTCATTCTATTTTGTGTGGTATATTACCTTGTTTAAAATTTGTATGTTGGACTACTCTTGCAATTCCAGGATAAATTTTTTGGCCATGGTGTTTAATCATTCTATCATGCTGCTGTATTTTGTTTATGTCTTGTGGAAGATTTTTGCATCACTATTAACAAGATGTATTTAGTCTGTGGTTCTCCTTTTTTTAATATCTATCTTTGGTATTAAGGTAATCTTGCCCTCATAGGATGAGATTTGTTGCCTCTTCACATTTTTGAAAGAGTTCAAGAAGGCTTGATGCTAGTATTTCGTTTGTATTTGGTAGAATTCACCAATGAAGTTATCTATCTTTGATTTTTTTTTTTGGTTGGAAAGTTTTTAATTATGGATTCAATGTTTTGTTTGTTTACAGATTTTGTTTGATTATGGATTCCATGTGTTTTATGTTGTTGTTGTTGTTAGATTCTGTAGAGTCATTCTCTGACTCATAGCCACCCTCTGTACAACAGGTGAAACAGTATTATTAGTGCTTCTCTGCTATTCATAGGGTTTTTCAATGGCTGATTCTTTTTTGGGTGTGGGTTGCTACATCCTTCTTCCAAACCTACAGCAGCTGGTGTTCCCAGGCAGTCTCCTATCCAAGTAATAACCATGCCCAACACTGCTTAGTTTCCAAAATCTGACAGGATTGGACGCCACAGTGGTAGGGCTGCAGCCAATGATTTTTATAGACCTACTCAAATCTTCTATTTAATCTAAATTCAGTGTGGAGAGATTATTTTATTACATGAATTTGTATATTTTGAGTTTATCTAATTTGTTCACATAAATTTATTTGTAACATTCTTTGGTAATTCATTTTATTTCTTGATGATCAGTGGCAATGTTCCTACTTTGATTTTTTGATTTGATTAGTCTATTTTGTTGGCCAATTTAATAGCTTATCACATTTTGGTTTCTTTTAACTTTCTACTGATTTTCTCTATTTTGTTTATCTCCATTTTAGTCTTTATTATTTTTTTCTTTCTGGCAGCTTTGGATTTACTTTGTTTCCATTTTCTTTTTTTTCCTCTAAATATAATACATTTAATTTTTTCTCATTATTGATAAATATTGGTAGGGTACAGAGTAATAAGGCTTTTTCTATTTCCATTGTGCAACTATTACATCACTTTTGGTTACACTTTTGTCAATTTACATAGATTATGGGACCCTTTGATTAATATGTAGTAAAACTCATATGTAATTATGGAGTATATTCCTCTATTTTTCCCATGTATTTGTATAGTTGCATCATATAATTTGAGATTATCCTCTCCTTCTTTCTCCCTCTACATTTTTTCCCCTCCTCTGTCCACTTCCACAATCTATTCTCCCCTTCACACTCCCTGCCCTCTTCTTTCTGCTCTGCTTATGTTTTCCCTTCTTAGCTAAGACTTATTGTTCATTTTTATATGTCTACATAGGTATAGTTTTTTCATCCTCTAAGTAAGGTTTAGCTCCCATATATGAGGATATGAGTGAGAACATATGGTATTTCTCTTTTGGGGTCTGGGTGTGCTCACTTATATTGATATTCTCCAGTTCTATCCATTTTGCTGCAAATGACATTATGTCATTCTCTTTTATTGCTAAGTAATATTACATTGTGTATAAGTACCACAATATTTTTTACCCATTCTTCTGTTGATGGACATCTTAGTTGGTTCCATATCCTTGCAATTGTGAAGAGTGCTGCATTAAATATGGAAATGCAGGTACCTCTGTGATATGATGACTTATCTCCCTAAAAGTGTTATTTTAGATTATTATTTCAAATATTTCTTCTTTTTAAATTTAGATGTTTACTACTATGACTTGCTCACTGTACACTACCTATGTTACATCCCATATGCTTTGGTATTTTTCTCAGTTTCCATTCATCTTTACTTTTGTTTGATTCATTAAGAATAATTTGTTTAGTTTCAATATATTTGTGAATATTCCAAATTTCCTTCCACTACTTACTTATATTTTCATTCCATTGTCATCAAAGAAGATACTTTGTACACCTTAATCCTTTAAAATTTATTGTCTCTTGTTTTATGACCTAACATATGGTCTATCCTGGGTAATGTTGTGTGGTTACTTGAGGTAAAATGTATAATGGTTATTGTTAGTGGAGTGTTCTATATGTGGTTGCTAGTTTTAGCTGATTTACAGTGCTGGTCAGTTCTTCTGTTTTGTATTGATATTCTGCCTAGTTGTTCTATTGATCACTGAAAGTAGGATACTGAAGTCTTTTACTATCATTGTAAATCTTTTCTTGTCCTTCTAAGTCTTTCAGTTTTTGCTTTAGACTTTTGAGGATTTATTGTTAGTTGTACATCTTTTCATACCTTTGTTATGTACTGACCTGTTTATTAATATATAATGTCCTTCATAT
This sequence comes from Pedetes capensis, assembly GCA_007922755.1. NCBI lineage: Eukaryota > Metazoa > Chordata > Mammalia > Rodentia > Pedetidae > Pedetes > Pedetes capensis. The sequence goes on from VMDO01006567.1 coordinate 53,527, forward strand.
TCTGTTATAACAATTTGGACTCAAGTTCCATTTGTCTAATGTTAGTATAACCTTCCCACTTCTTTTTCTGGTTAATATTTAAATAGAATATCTTTTTCCATCTTTTCACTTTCAATTTACTTGTTTCTGATCTAAAGTGAGGGTCATGTAGACAGTATGCAGTAGATCATTTTTAAAAAATAATATTTTACCAATCAATTCCTGCTTTCAGTTTGAGAGATCAATCAATTTACTTTTAATATGATTCCTGATAAAGTAATAACTTCCACCATTTTACTATTTGCTTATGATTTTTGTAAACTTTTTGTTCACTTCCATAATTTTCTTCTTTAGTGTTACTTATTTTTTGTAGTGTCCCATTTTGCTTCCCATCTCATTTCTTTCACTTAACATTTTTAATTATTTTCTTAGTAGTCAGTCTGGGGATTACAATTAATATCTTAATTTATACATAATTAATATCAGCTGAATTTTAATAGTATACAACATTGCTTTATATAGTTCCACCCTTCGATTATTATGTCACATTTTACAAATTTACATGTTTTCCTATTAATAGGTATTTATCAAAATTACTGTCTCATGAAATTTTTGAATGTTATAGGAAAATATAGGAAGAAAAACCAAATATACAAAAATACTTGATTAACATTTACCTATGTAGTTACTTTTGTTAATGTTTATTTCTTTTTATGATTTCCAGTCACTAATTAGTATCTTTAATTCCACAGCACCTAACAACAACAAATAATTTAATGAAGGACTTTGCTGAGGAGACTTATTTAGTGAAGAATTCCTTTTAGCATTTCTTTAGGGCAGGACTGCTAGCAGCAAAACCTCTTACTTTTTCTTTATCCAGATATGTCTTAATTTTCATTAATACAGGAAATATTGTTTGGTCAGATATAAAATTTGGGGTTGACAGGATCTTTCTTCTATGAGCATTTTACATATGTCATTTCATATCCTCTGGCTCAATAGTTTCTAAAGAGAAATGAACTGGTCATCTTGTTAAGGATCTACTGTACCTAGGTTCCTTTTCTCTTGCTGCATTTAAAATACTTTCTTTGGCTTTGAGCAACTTATTTTTTTTAAACAAAAATTCTAGATGCAGATTTCACTCAGTTTATCTTAATTGGATTTCTTGATCTTCTTGGGTGCAGAGATTGATATATCTTACCAAGTTTCAGAAGTTTTGACATTATTTCTCAAATATTCTTTCTCCCCTTACTTTCCTCTCCTCCTGGGACTCACACTATGCAAACATTGATATGCTTGGCTGTGTGCCAGAAGTTTCTTAGGCTTTGCTCATTTTCCCCCCATTCTGCTATTATTTCTGCTCCTCAGACTGAATAATGTCTACTGTCTCATTTAATTTACTCTTTGCTCTATCTGCACAAATCTTTTAATGAGTTCCTCTAGTGGTATTTTCTTTTCAGTTACTGTTCTTTACTCCGGAATTTCTATTTGCTTCTTTTGTTATTATTATTAAACCTTTACAAATACTCAACTTGGTAAGCTATCAGTCTTAGTTTTCTTTAGTTCTTTGTACAATAATGGCTTCCTTTTGCATATTGAGCATATTTAATATAGCTAATTTTAAATGTTTGGTAAATCCAATGCCTGGGCATCTGTTACTGGGGAACTGGGAGTGACTTGAAGAAGCTTGAAGAAAATCTAGAAGAAACCTCAGTTTTTTGGGTGAAGTTTTTTGCTAGCTTGCTGCAAGAAAGTCAGATCCGACTCCATGGCATCTAATAACAACAATAAATGGATTATTAGTGATTGATTATAATGCTTTATTACACATTGAGGGAGCCATAGATGGAAAGTTTAGTAGATGTTTAATGTTTCACTTTCTAAAACTAACAACAAAAACATCCCAAAGTGAAAAGAAAAGTTTAAACTATGTAAGTGAAAGACATACAGGCATAGGCAAAGAAAGTTCTCAGCTTCATGAAAACCAGATCTACAGTTCATTGGTCTGCCAATATGTAGGGCCTTGCCACCTATCAAAATATCTTTTTAGAATGCACTGCCCTTTGTTTTCTTTTATGACTTCCAAGGGGGTGTAGGTTAAAGGTCCTGAGTCCCAAAGATATGAGTTAAAACTGGTTTGTCCCATATTTCTTTAATTCTTCAAGACTTGATTCTTTAACTGTCCAAGTTGAGATAAAATTATCTTCTTGTCCAAATTGTGAAGATTAAAGATAATTAGTTGAAATGTATCAAAATTACCTGAATAAAAAATTGCCACAAAGATTTCATTGTTGTTATAACAATAGGGATAATGTCCTTGATGCTGTGAAGGCTTATTAGTGGCAAGCCTGAAAAGAATATTATTCTTTTCCAGCTACATGCTATATAATCCCAAATTAAGAGAGGCAGATTCAAATGTCCTTGTTTAGGGAGTCTTTTGTCATGTATATGGATACTATCTACCTAGTCATCTAGGATTAATCAGGCAGAACCTTTGTGGAGGAAAATAAGGGTTGATTATACACATTATTGTAGTTAAAAAACTTCTTTTCAATTGAGAATATATTTTCTGTTGTGTGAATTTTTTGCATTGCGTTACAGCAATCAGAAATGTAACAAAAATAATTTAAAATCTTTGATCTACAAATCAACAATTTCTTATAATTTGATTTAAAATTCTGTAATCCACTCCCAAGGCAATCCCGAAACAGTCAGTCATTGAAAACCCTATGAGGGGCGCTATGAGTCGGATACCGACTCGAGGGCACCTAACAACAACAACAATCTTAAACTGTAAAGTCTTTTTAGTGTTACTTGAGCTCCGTTGATAGAGTGCTGCTCTGCGCTCTCTGAGGCCCTCTGTCCGATCCTCAGCACCACAAAAATGGGAGAAGGATGTAGTAGCTCACTCCCAAAACAATCCCAAAACAGTCATCCACCAAAACCCTATGAAGGTCACTATCAGTTGGATTTGATGCAATGGCATCTAACAACAACAATTTACTATTCTTTCATCATTTCTCTCAGCAAGTGGCTTGAATACATATTGCTACAAAATCATAACAAATGGAAAAAACTATTTGATTAAGGGTCTGCTTGATTTTTAGTACAGGGATTCACAGATTTTAAGGTGCTGAATGCTCCTTAAAAGAAGTACCTTCATCGCATCACTAATCCATATTAAAACAACCTCTGAATATCTCTAAACTGATTCAGCCATGGCTCCTGGTCACAGTCAGCAGTCTGACTTAAAAGGTACAAGCAGGCTTCAATCTGATACTGCATTTACTTAGGTTTATAGAAGGAAAAAGCAGTGAAGATACAGCAGATTGATTTGTATCCCATAAGGAGGGGCAGCTCAGACCCCTGGGTTTCTTTTGTCTCTCACCCCAAGGATATGTAGGGCAGCCACCAACAGACAAATAAGAATGAATTTTTGTGTAGGCCACCTTGACAATCTCAGTTTCCCACCAGTTACCTTTGACAATAGCTTCCATGCAAATTTCATGGGTTCTATCCAGAAGAATTACACAGATGAGATATTAAAAGAGTAGACCACATACAACATGTCATAGTGATGTGAAATACAGTTTTCAAAGAAAAAGACACCAAAATCATTTGGAAGGAGGCCAACATCAGCCCAGGCCTAGTATTAACTCTTTTATTTGAAATCCTATTAGACAACCTTGAAAGAGGTGTAATCTAGGGAAGGTTCTGAAACTCCATCCTGTTGCTTTTATTCCAAACCTAAATTTACCCTTTCCTATTGCCTTGCAAGTGCAAAAGTTTAATCTTACTAGTTTTCTGAAGTTTTTAAGACTCTGGAATGCATATTCAGGGTAAGGATACACATAAGGGACATATATATTTTTTTCAAAAGTAACTTTTAAGTTTATCTCTTGCCATTTATAAATATATATATATATGTATATATACACACATATACATATATACACACATACATATACATATATGTATATATGTATATATACACATATATTTTTATATATATGCCTATATACATATATATATTTATATATATACACACATATATATACACACACACATATATATGTTGTTGTTGTTGTTTGCTGTTGAGTCGGTATCCAACTCATAGCGACCCTCATAGGGTTTTCAATGGCTGTTTCAGGATTGCCTTGGGAGTGGATTTGCCAGGCCCTTCTCCCATTTTTGCGGTGCTGGGAATTGAACTTGGGACCTCAGAGACTGCAGCGCAGTGCTCTACCAACAGAGCTAAATCCCAGCCCATATATATATGTGTATGTGTATGTATATATATATATATATATATATATATATATATATAATATATATATATTTATATTTATGCATATATATGTATAAACACATATATATGTTTATGTGTGTATATATATGCATAAACACACACCTATATGTATAATTAGAATTTATTAGATTCTATTAAGTAATAAATTTCCAGCAGGGCCACAAGTCAAAGTAAATGAGCCAGTATATTACCTTCATATGAAAAGCTATACACATTGAAAGACTTCTCTAGAGTGGCTTGCAGAGAATGACAAAAACCTATTATTAACATCTTCAATCTACATTTCTTCTAGCTTATTGAAGATAAAATTTTTGTGTAAATTACACTTATATTAGGATTAGACCGTGGCATATTTCATGTTATTCTATGCCTTTCATGTTGTTCCTATCGGTGAGCTGTAGGAAATGTTTATGTCTGTCTTAAAAGGTAGCTTGTTAAACACGTTCTCTGGAAACAATCATATAAGCTTGAGCAAAAGTGGTTGCTGTGCCTATCTAATCTATTTCTTTTGAAAGTAGACAAATCTCTCTTCAAAATGACAAATTGTTTCTATATTACTGTCAATACATTCAACTAGGTTTAGTGTAGTTCTAGTCGCTGTAGGCCCTGGTATTTATTAATGAATTTATATATCTCTGTTATAATTGATGATATCTTGCTAGATTCTAGAATATGGAATCACAGTCCTGTTTGTGAGGTTGAGAGGAGCCAGCTGATGTGGATTCCACAACCCAACCATGATCTACGTATGTGAATATGTATGTGGGCATGAATATCATAAGAAAACCAGGAGAAAAGCTGTTTCTAATTTTAATTTATTTTTAAATACATGTATATTGATCTAGTTCTCTATCTGAAAATTTTATCAGTTTCTACTCACTTATTTTTCTAGAAATTGTTCAACTTTCAGCTCTTACACTGACCTTAATTTTGTTCAATATCACATGCATGCATGGTCTAGTTCTGTTTTAAATCTGTTTGGCTAGAGGGATATCACACTGGATTCATATGGCCACTAAATTCCTTCCTGGTTTGTAGATAAATTATCAAAGGAAAAATAGTTTGGGAAATGAACAAGCATTCTAGTGATATGTACTAGTAGATCTTAAAAGCAAATTTTATTTTGTAAATTTTGGCACATATTGCTGTCATCTTAAATTCTTTTTGGAGACTGACTACATCATAGAATATTTTCAGTATATATTAAAGCAAAATTTGGCCTGCAAACTTGACCATCTACTATAACGAATATTTTAAAATTGAGAGCTTTTGAAATCTTCATCAGTGAAAGAATTATTCATTTTTTCACTACAGATCACTCTCTATGTTGCTATGGGTTAATTGATTCTGTGAAGATTTATTTATTTATTTACATATTTAATTTATTTGCAGTAGTTGGGAGTTGAACCCAGGACCTCACACATGCTAGACTACTGCTGTATTATTGAGCTGTACACCCAGTCCGTGTTTTATTTTTTAATTTGTTTCATTTTGAGACAGGATCTCACTAAGTTGCACAGACTGCCTCTGGCCTTAAACTTGTGATCTTCTTCCCTCAGTTTCCCAAGTCACTGAGATTATAGGTATGTGTCATGGTGCTTAGAGAGAACAAATAATTCTGAGTTACTATCACATAGAAACAATCTGAATGTTATGTTAGGTTGGCAATATTAGTTCTTGGTCTTCATGATATTCTTTTAAATGTCAATATTTATAAGCTATGTTTTCTTTTTCTGGTACTGGGGGTTGAACCCAGAGCCTCACACTTGCATACGTTGCAAGTGCTGTACCACTGAGCTACACCCCAAGCCCTTTCTTTTTTTACTTTTTTTGAGACAGGGTCTTGCTAAATTATGTAGACTGCCTCTGGTCTCAAACTAGAGATCCTCCAGCCTCTGCCTCCCGAGTCCCCGGGATTACAGGTGTGCACCACCGTGCCTGGATTATAAATTCTCTTTTTAGTGTATCTATCTGATTATTTTTCAAAAATAACATTTAATTTTATCTTTTGCCTCAATGTATTCTGTTTTATAATCTTTTGAAAATATTAACATACTTAAAGTACCATATGCTTAATACTTAGAATGTTGTTTTTGTTTTAGGTGCCCTCATGTCTGACTCATAGCAACCCTTATAGGGTTTTCAATGGCTGATTGTTTGGGGATTGACTTGGTAGTGGATTGCTATATCCTTCTCCCATTTTTATGGTGCTGAGAATTGAACTTGGGACCTCTGAGACTGCGGAGTGGTGTTCTACCAATTAAGCTGAATCCCAACCCAATATTTAGGATAGTCTAGAAATAATGTTTATATTGGTCACTGTAGTACATCAATGAATATGCCTACTTCGACCACTGCAAAATTGTTGACTATTTTCTATTTTTCTGCACATGATATTTCATAAACTGATGTGCTTAGCAAGTGTTGAACTTCTAAACTGGAATAGAAACTCATTTACTTTGAAGTCTGGTTTATATTACCCAGTAATTGAATTGCACTGCAGAAGTCTACACATAATTTCTTTAAACTCTAAAAATTATTACTTGAATAAGAACAGCTCCTACCACACTGTCTTTTTATTAACCTAAAAATTTGGATCTTATAAAAGAACTAAATCCTAGAACCATATATGAGAATCACAGTATAGAACATTTTCTGAAACTACTGGCTTCATACTGATGAGTAGCAAGCATATATCCAGCTGCCTCTTGGAAAGCACTTGGACAGGTACTTCAACTTCACCTTGTCCAACTGCACTCAAAACATTGCCACTCACCGTCCTTGCCTCAAAAGCACAAGAAAACATACGAATTCTAAGTTTTTCTGGTCACTAATTTATCAATTTAGAAAGAAGTTCATAGAGGAGGAACCTATTCCTCAGCTGGAATGAGAACACTTAGAAAGTAGGAGCAACAATTTATTTTCAGGACCAAGAGTAAATGAATGAAATCAAGTAACCATTTGATAAATACTAAATTAATTGACATTTTATTACATAGTCATGAACAATTCATTAGGTTTGGGCACTAATGATCTGGCTACTTGATAAAAAAAAAGTACTCATGCTATGCAAATAGACATATGCCTTTTGTGTTATATGTATGGATGTTTCATTGCCTTTTATGGAATAGAAAATATATTGAGTATTTAGACAAAAGTAGACCGAAATTACCTGCTGTAATATACAAACTTGATGGCATTAGTTTTTCTTCTATAACTCAATTTTTGTTTCTTAAATGATGCAGAAATAAAAATTCATATAATTGTACTATTATTCCTCTCTAACTATACATTGAACTATTCACTCTGTTCCTAGTAAGTTGCTGATAATACATAGTACTATGTGACCTCTTTGTTCAGTAGTGTTGATCATTTCTATCTACTTCTCCAAGATCACATAGGGAATAATGTGTTGATTTGTATGCAAATCACTGCAAATTGCCTAAAGCAGCCTAAAAATATCAAGTGTTTACAAAGAGGATACCATGTATCTGAATCTTGATAGAAATCAAGATCATGGAATGAAGTTTCTTTACCTGTGGCCATTTGGCTCTTGAAGCTAATGAAAGTCCCCTTTGCAATTTATTTATGCAGCTATAATAAGGAAATTCGGGACTGGGATTTAGCTCAGTTGGTAGAGCACTGCGCTGCAGTCTCTGAGGTCATGAGTTCAATTCCCAGCACTGCAAAAATGGGAGAAGAGCCTGGCAATTCACTCCCAAGGCAATCCCGAAACAGTCAGCCATTGAAAACCCTATGAGGGTCACTATGAGTCGGATACCGACTTGATGGCACCTAACAACAACAACAACAACAATAAGCAAATTCAGGGTCATATAGAACTTAGAGTTCTATGACTTTCCTAAATTTAGATATTTTGACTAAACAACAAAAAGCTATTGAGGGTACAATGGTTTCATCAGAAGGAAGCCATGGTGGGGGTACCATAAAGCCTCTTTAGCGATAAACCAAAGCCTACAGTATGCAAAGAAATAAATTTCAGAGGAGTATGAAAAAAAGAATATGAGATGGATTTATCCTCCTGTCAACAGAAGAGAATTCAAATGTTTTCTCCTGTATGAACAAAATTTTTAAAAACAAAATATATTAACTTGGATATTTAATGATGTGTTAGGATTTTGTTGCTCTATAAAAATATCTGAAATAAATCAACTTATAGAGAGGAAAGACTTACTTTCACTAAGGATTTCAGAGATTTCAGTCCATGGACACATGGCCCATCAATGTGGGCCAGGATTGAGGTATAATATCATGGTGGGAGTGTATAGTGGAGCAAAGCTGCTAACCTCATGGCAGCTACAAAGGAAAGAGAGAGAAGAAAGGGCAGGGGTCCCAATATCCCTTTCAAGGCCTTTTGTATAATGACATATTTTCCTTCTATTGGGCTCACCACCTCCCAACAGTGCTATCAGCCAACAACCAAGGCTTTAGCATATGATCTTTGGAGAACATTTAAGATCTAAACCACAACAAAGGATAAAGTGGTAAACAAATGTAGAAAAAAGCCAATTAAATGTAGTGTATGATTTAAATGGCTATTATTTTAAATTTGGGGTAAAGGAAGGTGGGCAGCCAATGGAATATAGCCTATGTGTGATTCACATTTTCCAGTACAAATTACTGATTCTTTGGACATGTAGTCAGGAGAGATCAATCCCTGGAGAAAGACATCATGTTTGGGAGGTGGCTGGTCAGCGAAAAAAAGCAAAACCCTTCACCAGATGGATTGCCACAGTGTCTTCAACAATGGGCTTAAAGATAAATAAGATCATGTGCCCGACACAGAATCAGGAAGTGTTTCCATCTGCTGTACATAGGTTCGCTGTGAGTTAGACTTGACTAGATGGCACCTAACCACAACAACAGCAGTAGAGGTAGAGGGGCTGGGGTTTAGCTCAGTTGGTAGAGTGTCCCTCTGCACTGTGGCCCAGGGTTTGATAATCCACACCACAAAAACAGAATGACCTGGCAACCCCCTCCTGAAGCAATCCTGAAACAAACAGCTATTAAAAACTCTATGAATAGCAGAGAAGCACTGACAGTGCCGGGCATGGCAATATTGGGGAGTGTTTCATTCTGTTGTACATAGGGTTGCTATGAGTCAGACTTGACTCAACAGCACCTAACAACAACAACAACAACAACAACAACAACAACAACAACAACAACAAAGTAGAGGTAGGAGGGCAGTGGTGGCACCTACTTCATAAAAACCCTTCGGTAAAAACAGAATCTGACCCTACGTTTAAAAAATCCCATGCCAGAAATCATTATTTTTTTTTTTACGAAAGTAAGGACAATTTACGAAAGTAAGTAACAATTTTGTTAGTGTGATTTGCCAAATTATCAATAATTACAAAGATGGAATATTATATTTTGGGTTGACTGTAAAACATATCTAACAGTATTTTTCTGTATTTTCCTTTATGATCAAAATTAAATTAAATGAGAGATTATTCATCATTTTATAATATACATCCACTTATTTTGAACACTGGTCATGGCCTGGGAATTCATTATCTCTTCACATGAAGATTTATTCTCTGATTGAGGGTGGAAGTAGGATCACATGATTAAAGACTTTGGTGTCTCTCTCTTCCCCAGAAGCAAAGGATCAGGGCAACCACTGAGATCTGGGGAGATATGTGTTACTTTGAAAGGCTCATATGGACTTGTACTTTCTCTCTTCAATGTGAAGTATCTTTAATTGTCTCTTTTAGTCCTGATTGAGTTGACTGTCTTATTCTGACATGGTACAGTAACTTCATTTATGCAAATTCTAGAATGTTAACATCCATAAAATGTTGCAACAACAGGCATAAAGGAAACCAAGTCCTTTTACTTTATTAAATTCTCTGTTATACAGTCAGTACAAATGAACTGTTATAAATATTTAAAATTGGATGTGTATGTCAAAGAGTTTGCTTTAATTTAGACATTGTAAAAACATTCATTATCACATATAATACCTTTAAATGTTAAACTGCAAATATGTAATCAAAACCACATTGGAATCATTTATTGATGAGTAGCAGCCATGATGATTTTAGGTACTATATAATATAGTCTCTGCACAAATCTCAATCTTCCCTTGAAATACACAAACCAAAGCAATTCTACAACTGTAGTTCCATACTTAACATTTGTTAAGGGCTTTGGCATTAGATCAATTTGCCCTCCATACGTATATAATTGAGTTTGTGGTTAGAGTTCTTTCTCAAACTTCAAAATCTCCTAACAATAAAATGTTTTTTAGGTTTCTACTAATAGAAATCAGCAATGCAAATAAATGCAATAAATAAATCAATAACTATCAAGCTTAACTTAATATATTGATTAATTCTCAAAGCAGTTCAATAAGGTGGTATGTGTGTGTTGTTGTTATTGTTGCATGCTGGTGAGTTGGTAAGACTCATAGTGACCCTCATAGGGTTTTCAATGGCTAATTGTTTAGGGATTGCTTCAGGAGTGGATTGCCACGTCCTTCTCCCATTTTTCAGTGCTGGGGATCTAACCTTGATCCTCAGAGAGTACAGAGCAGCACTCTACCAACTGAGCTAAGCCCCAGCCCTTTGTGTCTATATATATTTATTAAGTTTTTGCAATACTGGGAGTTGAATCCAGAGCCTTAGGTAAGTGCTCCACCACTAAGATACACTCCAAGCCCCTTTTATATTTTTAAATTTTGAGACAGGTTCTCCCTTCATCAGCTTGCCTCTGGCCTTGATCCTGTGATCCTCCTGCCTCAGCCTCCTAAGAAGTAAGAATTTGTAGGTGTATGCCACAGCACCCTGCTGAAGTGTTGTATTTTTCACAGCTTTACAGATAAGAAATTTCAGGCATTGTGGGGTTAAGTTTGGTTAGTGATGGAGTACAATTTTACCACAAGTAGTCTGATACTAGAACTTTGTCTTCTAATCATCACATCATACTACCTAATAAAAGATAAATTGTGTATTAAAAACTACAGGAGGATAAGATATTTTAAATGAGTATGAAAACTGAATTATCCAATGTATAGATAGCATAGCAGGTTTTTTATTTTAACAAATACATACAGTTTCTTGACATGCTATAAAATAAAACATTAATTAGTTAATGAGTATGTCATTAGGAGTTAAGGGCTCTATTCATTACCTGTTAAGCATTTATTATGCTCCAATAACTTTCTAAGTCATTAAGACCAACAAATCTTTTGATATACTAAATAGTTCTAAAAATGTAGATTTTCTTACTTTCATATTTAAAAATGAAAATCTTGATGGTAAGTGTTGCTAAAGGCCATTTTTCCCCTTAGAGATGTCACACCAATTTTCTTTTATAGGATTAACATCTCTTAACTAACATCATCATATATTTATTTTCCCTCATCCAGTAGAAAAAAAGATTAACATGAAAAACTGTGAATGCTAGTTATTATTTTCTGATGTCTCAAAATTTGTTTTATTTTGTTATCAAAAAGCAAACCAAATTTCACATTATAGCTGCAGCAAAACCATGTGACACTTGGGATTATTATGATCCATCTCTGCGTCATCTTTCTGTTGCTTTGACAAAATATCTGAGAAAGTCAGTTTATAAGGAGAAAGGTTTCTTTTGGATCTTGGTTTCAGAGGTTTCAGTTTATGATTGCTTGGCCATTTTGCTTTGGGCCTGTGTGGCACAGTATATCATGGCAAGAGTACATAATGGCCTATCTACCTCTTGGCAGTGAGAAGCAAAGAGAGATAGCAAGGAGCTAGAGTCCCAATATCTCCTTCAAGGGCATGCTCCCCATTACCTAACATCCTTCAACTAGGCTTCACCTCTTAAAGGTTCCATCAGCTCCCAATAAGGCCACATAGCGGTGCCTTTAACAACATATGGAGCCTTTAAAAACATATCAGCATTTGGGGGACATTCAAGATGCAAATTGTAGCAATTTCTATTTAAAAATTCTTTTGTAGATGGCACCTGAAAATTGTTACTAAACACCTGTAGAGTACCAAACTAAAGCCAACTAAACCTTCCCACATGAAAACTTAATTATGATTACTTGTCATAACTAGGAGAGATTCTACATGTAATCTTAATAACCCTCCTCACACTGAACATAGAGGAAACCTTTTATATTCACTAATTCTATGATTTAGAGTTCTACATCACAAAATGTATATGAAAATATATAACATTCAAATATTGAAGGCTTAAAATCAATATTATAATGATTATTTTTTAAAGTTAGAAATTGTTGTTGTTAGGTGCCATGGAGTCCTTGTCCGACTCAAGCGACCCTATGTACAAAAGACAAAAAACTATTGTCGTGCTTTTCTACTATTCGTAGAGTTTTCAATGACTTTTTTGGGAATGGGTTGCCAGCTCCTTCTCCCAACCCTATAGCACCTAGTATTCCCAGGTGGTCTTCCATTCCAAGTAGCAACCAGGCCTGAGCCTGTTTAGCTTCCAAGGTTTGTCGGGATTGGACGCCACATTGGTAGGGCTGCAGACAGGTTAGGAATAAGTCTTAGTAAAACAATTTAAAGCAAGGAGGTATATTAGTGAGCTGTTGTCACTGAAGCAGAAAAACTAATCCAAATAAACGTATGCAAGCAAAGGCTTATTGGAAGCTTGAAGAGGACCAGTGCATCATTGTGGCAGAGCAGGCATGGCAGCGGAAAGAGGCAGCACCCAGGGCAGACAACCTCACAGCATCACAAAGCAGGAGACAGAGAGATTCCCAGGACCACAGGTCTGGGGGAAAACCCTCCAAAGGCTACCCCTTATGACCACATCTGCAAAGCTGGACCCTATTTCATGAAGTTCCATGTCCTCCACAAAAAGCACCACCAGCTGGGGACCAAGTATAAATCACATGATCTTTGGTGGATATTTTATAATGAAAGCATGAAATGAGGCAAAGAAGCCATTCTTGTCTTAATAAGTACCCAAGTCATATACCCAAGATGATACACTAATATATGGATGAGTTCAGTTTATAAAACACAAAATGATATATTTTAAATAAACATCTATCACTGAAGTAATCACTGCATGTTGGATGACGGGAAAGTCAGTTCTCCTTTCTTTGCTTCATTAATTCTATTTAGTTATTAAATTTGAGATATGGATTGGGTGATATTTAAGTGGTGCAACATTTTATGCCTATGCTTCATGAGTTTATATTGAATCTCAACTATTCATCTCTGACAGAGTTCATCATGCTTTTTATGTCAAAAATCAACAGTGATCTCCCCATGCACAAATACTTTTAAGAGTATATTGAGTCTAGTGTCATGAAATCTGAATTAATGAATTCCAAAAGTTGCGTGCTTCATAGTTTTCATTTCCATGCTCAAGATATACTTATTTTCCATGGAAATTTCACCCTTTGATGTAATACATCTCTATTAGAGTATGATTTGTCATTTTGATTGGGACTAGTGGGTGCATTTCATTGTTTCCTTCCTTTCTATGTGAATATTTAAAGTATTATTTGAAGATATAATTACCTCATCAACTTCTAAATGATATTTTACATGTGTCTGAAAGAGTTTTGATAGTATTTGGCAAATATTAATAACTCTAGGGCCAATTGACTGATTGTAAGAAAATAATAATCTGATAGATAAAGGGCTGAGATTTTGGGCATTCGTTTTATAAGAAAAAAGAGTTGTTCTCCAACAGTAAAGGAATTGGCAGCAGGTAGGGCTAAATAATCCATAGGACCAATCTTCCTGTCAAGGTCTTTTCTTTGCTTCTCCTTCCTCTCCCTCCTCTCATTCCATCTTCTCCTCATGTCATTCCACCACTTCCTCCTCTTCTTTTTCATCTTCATTCTCCTCCTCTTAGTGATTTGTTCCTGTTAGAAGAATTGATCTTAATGATATATTGAGCACCTTACCTGGAGATAATTGGAGCAAGATAATACTCAACTATTTCTGGTAATATAATTTTGATTTATACTACATTTTCCTTTCTTTGTATATTTGAAGGGAGTATTGTATATAGAACTAATTAAGGTAATATTTAAGATAATTTGCATTTTGTGAGAAATGAGCAAATGGACAAGGAACCTAAAGCTAAGTACAATGGTAGAGCAAAGTCCTGGAGTGCTAGTATTTCCACCACTGTTTTCCGGGTGATGAACTTCTTTCTGGGTTTGGAGAACTGTGGTCACACCAGGGTCTGTGAGGGCTTAAACATGAGTTATTTAATTACATGTATGAAAGTATTTTGTTATCTAAACAACATGTAGGAATGTGTCAATGCATATTACCTGATATTAGCTTTGGAAATAAGAATGTCTAACTTATTAATTTCTTGAAAGCTTGGTTGGATGAACTATTTTTGCCCAATCTACAGAGTAGTAAAATTTAATTAAGTAAGCAGGGATAATGTAGAAAAGACTAAGATGCCTTAAAATCCCAAAGTACCCCATAGGCAGAGGTTATAGGAAAGTAAAGGGGTTTTGATCACATCTCTTTCACTACAAACATCTCATATTGATTAAATTTGCAGTTACATTTAGTAACTTCTCTATCTCTTTACATGATAGTGAAAATTATCTTCATAAATTGAAAAGTACAAGAAAACATTTCTGAATAGTTAAGGTAAATATTAAAAGTAAATGGCTTATTAAAGCTAGAAAAAAATTGTGACAGAAGCATACTTCCCAGCTAGAAATTTATCTTTACACTAATAAATGCCACAAATCCTGGCAATTCTTGAGTTTCCAGTACAATAAAGAATAATATGAAAGGGGTAGTTTTTTCTCATGCTATGTTAAAATACATTTTTATCAACAAAACATTTGACAAATTTTAATTAACCATTTTATAGCTTAAGCAGTGTAGGCCCAGAGAATTATAAGCAGCTTAAGCAATACCATAACAGCAAAAATTAATTTCTCAGAGAAACAAATCCTTGCTTATCTATAAGATAGAGTGGTGAAGCAAGGAAGAAAGAAAATTTAGCTTCAGCAAAACTATTTTTCTGAAATGTGTCTGTGGGGTGGTCACGTCATGAACTGATACTCATGTATTTTCTTCTTTTCTTTCATGTATAAATAAAATACATTAAGTTATAGTATAACATATAATAGGAAAGTGATTTGAGCAGAGCTTATGATACTAATGAATGCTGCTGGGGTTGCAAATTGATCACAGTTGTCTTCATAGCATTTCATAGAAGTCAAAGTAGTATAACTTAATCTTCACTAAACTCTGTTTTGAATCATTTGCTTTGTAAATCCCTCAAATAAATCTTATTTGTAGTCTGAATGATTTCGTCAAACTGTGTTCACTAACTGAGTAAATGAGATGGACATTCATTTGCCTCTTCAAAAATCTTTTAATATTTGCCAAATAATGAATTTCTTCTTTAAATGTAGCTTCTAAAAAATTGTTATCTACACTATTCAATGAAGAGGGTCCTTTTTATCTTTCTGAATGTGGTCAGTAATTTCACTCTTACTTTTGAACTAGTGTTTAATTTTTCTGTTTCTTAATGAGAACCCTTCACAAATAATCTTATGTTATGCAACATTTCAAGTTCAAAGAGGTTTTTGTAATTACCAAACATCCTTGTGCTACTATATTAGCATTCTTGTGTATGTTTGTATGTGCATATTTGTATTATATATATGCATAGGTATTATTATATGTGCTTACATAATACATGTAATATATACTGCTCATTAAAATACTCCATGTATACATATTCATGAATAACATATTGTGTAAATGTATAACACAGGCAGGGATGCACATGAATACATGTATCTAAAATACTGTTTGTTTCCTTCTTCACAAAACTCATATAAATTAAAATATAATTAATTTCTTTAACATGTAAGAGCATAAATTTCAGTGACATCTTACTTCTTACAAATAGCTAGTAGGAGCTGAATATAACTATTTTGTAAGCCAAGAACTCATTCTATTACATATAGCTTATAAAATAACTACACGGAAAATAGAATCAGCATTCTTAGGAATTTTTTATATATAAGGGAAAATATAAATGTTAACTGTCTTTTTACCCAGAAGAGAGTTTGATGCCTGAAACTAGAACACAATCTGTCCACCTCTCAATTTCAGTGTCACCATTCATACAGTAACTATACCCATAGAAGCAGAATGTCTGGTAAATTATGTTGACATGGAGATCATCCAAATCACTGAATGTAGGTACCATAGTTCAATACTAGAACATTTGTCGTCGGTAATTTCTAGAACACTTATGTTGTTGTTGTCACATATGCACCTAAAATTCATATTTGATTAAAATTTGTTTGTTCTCATTTTATCAGTTTAAATTTCAGCCTCTTCTGAAGGTAGCAATCTGTCTAGCCTCATACTGGTCACAAAGCTTCCTAAGTTTGTGATGAGTCTCTTTGCATATATTTCTGTTCTTTATCACTACCATAAACACCACCTGATGATAATAAAATCAAACCAAAACAAAAATAACTTTCAGAATCTTAACCCATATGTCATTCTGAAGGGATGTGAAGAGAGAAAAATCCTCTTTTAAAAACCTGTTTTATAGTAGAAAAAAATGGGCATCATGTTCAGAAACCAAAATTCAACAAACCTAACATTTATTATTTAAGGTACTGCTAAAAAGAATGAAATATTTATGAGCATAACATCTTAGGCTCACTGTATTTGTGAAGAATTCAAATAGGTACTTCCCCTGAACTCCAGTGGGAGTCTGAGAAAGAACTTTAACTTTGTGAGAATAAAAGCATTTCTTTCAACAGAAGATAGAAGTCACACTTGTACATTATAGGTCAGAGAAAATTACAATTGGCCAGAGTAAGGTGAAATGAGGGCTCTCATGTGTTTAATTCACCAGAGAACTAAGAATTCATACAAAAGTATGTTTCTATCACTTTTGAATTTTTTATTTTATTTATTTTTATTTTTATTTTTTCGTGGTCCTGGGGGTTGAACCAAGGGCCTCGCACCACTTGAGTGCTTTTCAAGTGCTGGAAGTGCTGGACTACTGAGCTGCAGC
>VMDO01006567.1:70934-99181 GCA_007922755.1 Pedetes capensis
TTTTTTTTTTTTTTTTTTTTTTTTTTTTTTTTTTTTTTTTTTTTTTTTTTTTTTTTTTTTTTTTTTTTTTTTTTTTTTTTTTTTTTTTTTTTTTTTTTTTTTTTTTTTTTTTTTTTTTTTTTTTTTTTTTTTTTTTTTTTTTTTTTTTTTTTTTTTTTTTTTTTTTTTTTTTTTTTTTTTTTTTTTTTTTTTACATTTTAAAGATAGAGTCTCGTTAAATTACGCAGGTTGCCTTTGGCCTTGAACTTGCGATCCTCCTGCCTCTGCCTCCCGAGTCAGTGGGATTATAGGTGTTCACCACCATGCCCAGCTACTTTTCCTGAAAGTTTTTTATTCAGTAAGTTGAGTCTACTTTATAGCAGTATGTCAGTGGACACTGAAAAATGTGAAAACTTTTAAGGAAAAATGACATTGTAATATACTTTCTTATTTCTGAAAACCTAGGCTGAGAAAATCTCATCTCCAAATGAGCAGGTGTGGAACATAATAACTAATGAGTAGTTTAATATACTAGCTGGCAAACGCAGTACCATCTACTAGTCTAATATGAGTGACTAGAGCTTGTAAAGAATTTATTTTGAATAACTTAAAATAGGACAATGTGAGGAAAAGTTTTATTTGAAATATTCCCATACTGCAAGCTACTTGAAGGAAAACTGAAAATGAAGGATTTGATGTGAAATTGCTCTTAATGAATGGGTATTTTTCAGAATAATAGATTAATTCAGAGAAAATTATAACAATTATCTGTGAAGCTCTTTAATAAAAGAAAATCACATTTTGGCAAATTTGGTCACTATTCTTTAAGACAGAGAGTATATTAAAGAAAAAATTTATTCAGCTACTACCTATCGGGAAGATTTTTAAAGAAAAAGTTTATGTCTGGTGTGATTTATTATCATATGTATATTTATATGTATACTTAATTTTATTTCTATTTCATAATGTGATAAATGTTTTATGGAATCAGTTTGGCCATTAAATTTGATAATAATCTGAAAATAATCTGATAAAAAATCTGATAATGCAGTTTTATATACTTTATTTCTTGTTTCTGAGTAGAATCAAGTATTGTACTAGTTGGAATAAGTGACTTAATCCTCTCTGTAAAGCATGTGTCTACAGCCTTACCACCTTGGCATCCGAAGCTGAGTAAGGTCAGGTCTGCTTAGTAGTTGGATGGGAGACTGCTTGAGTAATCCAGGTGCTATAGACTTGGCAGAACGACCCTGCAGCCCACTCCCAAAACAATCAGCCATCAAAAACTCTATGAATACCAGAGAAGCACTGACAGTGCTGGGCATGCACGTGTTGGGTAGTATTTTGCTCTATTGTGCATAGTGCCACTATGAGTCAGACCCAACACCACAGCACCTAACAACAATGAAAGCATGTGAAAGAAACTTTTATGGAAACTGTTTTCTTGAATTTTTGTTTTGTATCTTGCTTTTTTTATTTGTTATCTTTCAATTGTTACTAATAGAATAATTAAAGAGAGGACAGAATAAAATGATTAATTATGATAAAGCAGAGAAAGATTAGGAATCTTTATTCTGGACAAATAATGAAATTCCTTCATTGAAAAGAGATGGAGGTCACATCCATTTCATAGGAAACTCACTCACAGGGAGAAATGATTGGCCCCAAACATGATAAAATAGCACAGAGACCCATACAAATCCATAGTTCTTGGATTCCTCCAAGTCCTCATTCTATTAAATTATAAAATGTTCTAAACTTTAAAAGAAATGTGCACAACTGTGTTTTATGCTGTAGTAAGTTGTCCGATAATGGTCAACACTGGTAATATGTTTCCTTATTACAAATACTAACTCTCCTGCTTAAGTTCACTTTTATGTGTAAATGAAAATGGTTGATACCTATAACACAAGGCCAAAGGCTCCTAAGATTTAGAGTAAAACCTGATCATTCTCATAGCTTATATTTTTAATACTGGTACAGAAAACATCATCATTATGTAAACATAATAGCTTATGATGGGCTGGGGCTAAGCTTAGTGGGTAGAGTGCCCCTCTGCAGTCTCTGAAGTCTGAAGTGCTATTACCAGCACTGCAAAAATGGTAGAAGGACATGGCAATCCACTCCAGAGACAATCCCCAAAAAATCAGCCATTGAAAACCCTATAAGGGTCACTATGAGTCTGATAGGACTCAATGGCACCTAACAACAATAGCTTATAAGTAAAGAATTAATTTGTGAACAACAGGGATGAGATTATTTACCAGAGTATTTACCCTCAAAGAACAGAATGTTGGGGAATAATATTTAGTACAGATGAGTGTGGATGATCAAAATATCTCTCAGACATACTTGTCATATCAGGTTCTATTGGCATGCTCTTTTTAAAAAATAGTTTAAGAAATGTTCCTGAGTCTATTATTGGCAATTGAATTTTTGAAGTCAGAGGCTTATTATATTAGAGAAATATTGCAATTTTACAAAGTTAAAGTACACATGACATGGACATAAAAATTAAATTATATTAGAAATAAAATCTACTACTACTAACTACTATTACTACTACTACTAACACATGCAAGATATTTACTAATTGCTTGAACTCTTTCAAATTCATTTTACTTGATACAAAATGTTGTTGTGGTTAGGTGCCGTGGAGAGAGTCCTACTCATAGGACCTATTGTACAGGAGATTGAAACACTTCTTGATTCTGTACCAGGCACACCATCTTCTTTATCTTTAAGCCTATTGTTTCAGACATTGTGCCAATCCATCTGGCTCTATATTAAATATCAAAACAAGACCAGGTACTGATTGTGGATAAGACCATCAAGTTCTCATATGCAAGTTCAAACTGAAGCTGACGAAAATTAAAACAAGTGTACAAAAGCCAAAGTATGACCTTGAGTATATCCCACCTCAGTTGAGAGATCACCTCAATAATAGGCTTAATGCCTTAGACACAAATGATAGGAGACCAGAGGAGTTGTGGCATGACATAAACTATATCCTTCAAGAAGCAGGCAAAAGTTTATTAACAAGACAAGGAGAGAAGATGAGACCAAATTACATTTCAAAAGAGACACTGGAACTTGCCCTTGAACACCCAGCAGCTAAAGTAAAAGGAAGACATGATGAAGTTAAGGATCTAAACAGAAGATTTCAAAAGGCAGCCTGAGAGAACAGAAACAAATATTTTAATGACATGTACAAAGATATGACAACAGAAAACCAAAAGGGAAGGACATACTCTATGTTTCTCAAGATTAAGGAAGTGAAGAAAAAATTCAAGCTTCGAGTGGCAACAGTGAAATATTCTACAGGGAAAATATTAAACGATGCAGGAAACATTAAATGAAGATGGAAAGAATACACAGAGTCATTATACAAAACAGAATTGGTAGATGACCAGCTATTTCAAGAGGCTGTATATGATGAGGAACCAATGGCATTGAAGGACAAAGTGGAAGCCACCTTGAAGGAACTGGTGAAAGACAAGGCTCCAGGAATTGATGGGATACCAACAGAGATGTTTCAACAAACAAATGCAGCACTAGATGTGTTAACATGTTTATGCAAACAGATTTGGAAAACAGCTACCTGCCTATTCCCAAAAAAAGGGATCCAATTGAATGTGCAAAATATCAGACAATATCATTAATATCACACACAAGCAAAATTTTACTAAAGATCATTCAAAAGGGACTGCAGCAGTATATAGACAGGAAATTACTAGAAAATCAAATGGGATTCAGAAGAGGGCAGAGAACCAGGGACATCATTGCTGATGTCAGGTGGATATTAGCTGTAAGTAGAGAATATCAGAAAGATGTCTATGTTTTATTGACTATGCAAAGGCATTTGATTGTGTGGATCATAATAAATTATGGATAACACTTAGGAAAATGGGAATACCAGAGCACCTAATTATACTCATGAGAAATCTGTACGTGAATCTGAGGCAGTTGTTTGAATAGAACAAGGAAACACTGCCTGGTTTAAAGTTGAGAAAGGTGAGTGTCAGGGCTGTATACTTTCATCATATATTTTCAGTTTGTATGCTGAGCAAATAATCCAAGAAGCTGGGCTTTTTCAGGAAAAGCATGGCATCAGGACTGGAAGAAGACTCATTAACAACATGCTTTATGCAGGTGACACAATTCTGTTTGCTGAAAGTGAAGAGGATTTAAAACATTTACTGATGAAGGTCAAGGATCATATCCTTCATGTGGTTTGCGACTAAACATCAACAAAACGAAAATCCTTAAGACTGGGTCAGTATGCAACTTCACAACAAGTGGAGAAAAGATTGAGATTGTCCAAGATTTTGCTTTGCTTGACTCTATAATCAACACACATGGGAACAACAGTCAAGAAATGAAAAGATGCATTGCTCTAGGAAAAGCTGTGGTAAAAGATCTCTTTAGAGTATTGAAAAGTAAAGATGTCACATTGAAGAGAAAGGTGAGTCTGACTCATGTCATCGTATTTTTGGTTGCAACATATGGTTGTGAAAGTTGGGCATTGAATAAGGGAGACAGTAGAAGAATTGATGCCTTTGAATTATGATGCTGGAGATGTCTATTGAATATACCATGGACTGCCAAAAGAACCAACAGATCTATCCTAGAAGAAGTGCAACTAGAGTGCTCCTTGGAAGCAAGGATGGCTAGATGGCAACTTACATATTTTAGACATGTAGTAAAGAGAGACCAATCCCTGGAGAAAGATATCATGTTTGGGAGAGTGACAGGTCAGTGAAAAAAAGCAAAACCCTCCACCAGATGGATTGACACAGTGTCCGCAACAATGGGTTTAAACCTAAAGAAGATCATGTGCCTGGCAATGAATTGGGAAGTTTTTAGATCGGCTGTACATAGGGTCACTATTATTTGGACTTGATTTGAGGGCACCTAACAATATACAACAACTGTATATGTACAGGTATATGTGTACATGTTTGTTTATGTGTTCACATGTGCACATAAACATGTGTATATATACATGTATATATATGTATAAGTGTGCATGTACATATTTATGTATATACATATATACATTCACATATATATGTTTGTGTGTGTGTGTGTACGTGTGTGTGTTTATGAAACTGGAGAATAGTATTCTAAATCAAGTAAGCCAGACATGGAAGAATGAATTCCATATAGTGCCACTTATCTAAAAGTGTCAAACACATAGAACCAGAGAGTGAATGCCGATTAACAAGAACTGTGGTAGAGAGACTTTGAAAGATGTTGGTCAAATGGTAAAAATATTCATTTGTGCATGATAAAAGAAAATCTAGAGCCCTAATTTGCACAAAGTGACTATAGTTAATATTATTGAATTGTCCACTAGAAATTTGCTAAGAAGGTAAATTTTAAGTGTTCTCACTACACACACAAAAGATTTCTATGTGAGGAAATGGATTTTCTAATTAGCTTGATTGTGGCTAATATATTGTAATATGCTTATCAAATCATCATGTTGTACACCTCAAAGATGTACCCCTTCAAATTTTCAACTATAATTCAATAAAGGTAGAAAAAAGTGATATGAAATATCTAATTATAAGAAACTAGGATAGGAAATAACAGATTTCCTTTTTAATAAATATAGAATATGAGCTGGAATTGTTTCATTTTGTTAGCATAATTTTTCTGAATATGCAGCACATTAATTCTGATAAATTGATAGCTTAGTAAAACTTATCTCAAGTACAGCATATGAAAATATTCCAACATCTGTTTTAAGATGTTGTTTTTAGGTGCTATTGAGTTAATGTCCAACTCATATCAACCCTATATACAACAGGCAAAATAGTATTGCTAGTGCTTCTGTGCTATTTATAGGCTTTTCAATGGCTGATTGGTTTTTGATAGTGAGTTGCCTGGTCCTTCTCCCAAACTACAGCATCTGTTGTTCCCAAGCAGTCTCCCATCCAAGTACTAACCAGGTCTGACCCTGTTTAGTTTCTGAGATCTGACAGGATCTAATGAGGTCAGATGCCACAGTGGTATAGCTGCAAGAATTTTAACATGTAGTTGCCAGATTAAAAAGGAAGAGGTATAGTTTGTCTTCATCTTCTCTGGAGAACATCAGAGATAAATCTTGATTATTTGTCCTAGAAAAAAAAACATATTTTCCTTATGGCTATCACAAGAATTCAGAACTCAATGGGAGAAGAATCAACACAAGTAATTCAGGGGCAAAAAACTACCCTTTTAAAACTTTGGCCAAGTTATTTATGTAAATTGAAGTCTGACTTGTCATATCCATCTATTATTCTGCCAATTTTTATTGCAATTCATAGCTCTTCTTGCCTTATTTTTTTTGGCATAGACTTCCCAGATGAATTTTAATGGAATGACTTCAAAACACCATAGAAGTAAATGATGTTTATATTTTGCTTGCAAAATCAGCACTTGAGAGATCACTTGCCTACAAATTGATTCTGGTAGGATCTTAAAAGCTGCAACTTCATCAAGACTTTCATATGTGATGTGAAAGACTGCAATAGCTTGCAGGTAACTCAAGCTGCTCAACGCAGGGTGATAGCAGAACACAAATAGTTAAGGAGGAGTATCATGCCTAGGAATTTGCTTTTGAAGGACTTCTGTGGGTAGTGAAAGCCATCACCTCTTCAAATGTGCAATGGACACGTTTGTCTTGAGAATTTTTGAAATTGTTACTATTTCATAAACATTCTTGGGTATAAATAAGGAACAATTTGGAATATTGTTTATTGCATTTGATAATTTATTTTCTTCTATTCAAACTGATTAAGGCTCAAATCTCTCCATGTTCATTTACTTATGAAGTCAGTCCTTGTTGCTCAGTGTTTCCTTGGCATGACATGATAGACCCTATTATTGAGGAAGTTATTCCATTAAGGAGGTCAGGTACTAAACTGTTCTGAGTGTCTTGGATAAATGCAAGCTATTATATGTGGGCCTGCAGCTGTACCACTATGGCATCCAATCCCACCAGATCTCAGAAGCTAAGGAGGGTCAGGCCAGGTTAGTACTTGGATGGGAGACAGCCTGGGAACACCAGGTGCTGTAGGCTTGGGAGAAGGACCTGGCACCCCAGTTTGAAAAAAAAAATCAGCCATTGAAAACCCTATGAATAGCAGAGAAACACCGACAATACTGTTTCACCTTTTTTACATAGGATCACTATGAGTCAAACACCGACTCAACAGCACCTAACAACAACATTATATGTGGAGAATATGCAATATCAAGTGTTTAGTGTTAAATGAATTAGTCAATAAAGACACCTGAAAAGAAGTTTTGAGAACTATCCTCAAGAAAGACATAGAGATGGATTTATGTTTAAAGTTTTGTTAAGTCTCTGATGTCTTTTCCTTAAGTAAATGTTCATTTGAAATACAGATTTTTAAAACTAGATTTATATGGTGTATTTCATGAGGTCCACTTAAACAAATTGTGGAAAAACAAATATTAATTTTACACAAATATTTAATATGTTGATTTTATTGGCACATCATTTATGTAAGATAACAGACTAAAATGGAATGAACATGGATGGTAAAATGAAAACCATTTAGATTCAAATACTGAGTTTCCATTTGCTCACTCTGTAACTATTGGCAATATAACTTACCTGTGTTTCAAGTTCACTATCTCATAAATGGAAGAAACAATACCTGACTTAGAGTTCTTGAGAGTATTAAATGTAATCATGTATATATGGCCCTTAGTACGGTGCCTAGCTCAAAAACCAATTCCTGTTGGCTTGTAAGTTTACATTTCCATAATTGTTGTACCACAAAGAAGTAGTTCTAGTAGTAGCTTTGTGAAAACTTATCAATTTTGTAAATTCATATTTCCAGCATAATGATACATACTATTGATTCTAAATAGCTAGAACTCAATACTATTTCCTCAATAATTTCCATTTTTTAATATAATCAATAAATCACAAAAAGTGAATAATTTAAAATGCAGTAATTCAACTGTGCAAACGTGGAATTTAGAGAGTGAGTTAATTACTTCTGAAATGCTTTGTCTTATCTGTAAACACCATTCATTCACTGTGTTAGTTACTTTTCTTGTCACTGTTGCAAATAATAGAAAAAGCTTAGGGTAGGAAAGATTTATTTTAGTTTACAATTCAGAGAATTTTGGTGCATAGTGGTGGGGAGGCATGGTGACAGGGCCTGTTGGTGCTGACCCTTACATCATGATGGACCAGCAGAAGAGAGAGCAACCAGAACTGGGAGCCCTTGTAAAATCCTTAAAAGCTTGCCTTGCAGTGACCTACTTCCACAAACTACATCCTACCTCCCAAAGTTCCACAGAATCCACAAACAGTACCACCACTTGGGGACCTAGCATTCAAACACATGACCTTTGGGTGACACTTTAGATTCAAACCATAACACTTACTCATTGAGTTAATATTTCCTGAGGCCTGACTTTGTTGAAGAAACTGTGAAGTACTGATGGTTAAGTGATGTAAACACATAGTCTCTGAATTCAAGAAGCTTGGTGTAATGGAAAAATTAGAAATAAAATTAAATACAGATGGAAATTCAAACAAGTCCTATTATAGAAAGTATGCATAGGATGATACATAAGGACTGCCTCAGCCCAGTGGCACTCAGAAAGACCTCATGCAGCAGTCAAAATTTGATTCATATGTTCATCTACTCCAAATACATTCACTGAGCATCTACTGGGTGCCCAAAACTATTCTAATATCACAGGCAATCAAATAAAAAAATATAAAAAAACTTTGTTGTTTTTGTTGTTAAGTGCTGTCCAGTCAGTGTCCAACTCAGCAATCCTGTATACAATAGGTGATACACTATTATTGTTGCTTCTCTGTTGTTCATAGGGTTTTCAATGAATGATTATGTTTTGGAAGTGGATTCCTGCGTCCTTCTCCCAAGCCTACAGCACCCAGGTGTTGTTCCCAGGTGATCTCCCATCCAAGTACTAACCAGGCCCTACCCTGCTTGGCTTCTGAGAGCTGATGGGATTGGATGCTACAATGGTACAGCTGCAGGCAAAAATAAATGAATGAATCAAGAAAGAAAGAAATTCAACAAAAAACTTTAACTTTGTGTAATTAATGTACTGATGCACATACAAAGAATAATCAGTTATACAAATGTTACTAAGAATAAACCAGAAGAGGGTCTTGTGAAGAGTTGCTTGTTGTATTAGGCAGAGTAGATAGGAAAGTTATCTATGAGAACTCTGCCTTGTTCAATTGGTCTTTTTTGCCTATCTATAATTATCCATAATCAAATACCTCAACTGTGTTTATGGATAAATTACATAAAATAAAATGTGATAACTTTAACTGCACAATTAGATGCATTTTATAATGGTATGCACTATAGCAACTACTACCACAAAAAGTATATGAGATCCATATTACCTCCAAAACGTTTTCATGTAACTTTGTAGTCATCTGAGATGCTATACTTTGTTGTCAGTATAGATTCATTTTGCCTGTCTTGCAATTTCATTGAAATGAGATGAGTACATTAAGTATTCTTTTATGCCTGGCTTCTTCTTTTACTTTTTGAGATTCTCAAATATTGTTTATTTATGAGTAATTCATTCATTTTATTACTGAGTAGGGTTTTCTCTTATGAAAATTCAATAATTTTCCATGAATCTGATGATGAGCAGGTGTTTATTTCTTACCTTTTATTATTATGAACACAGCTGGTATGAGAATTTGTGTATAAATCTTGTAAGGACATATATTTTTATTTCTCTTGAGTAATAGCTAGGGGTGAAATTCCTGTATCCTATTACAGTTTAATACTAAAGTCAGAGTTTTTCAGTACCAGTGCTATTGCCATTTTGAACCAGATGATTCTTTGTTGTTAAGCAGCCTTGCAGGTCTCAGAGTCTTTAGTGGCATCCTGGTCTGTACCCAACTAGAAGCTAGCAGCACTGAAGCCAGTTGTGACAAACCAAAATAACACTAGATGTTGCCAAATAGCCTTGAAGGAAAAAAATCACTTCTGGTTAAGAATAGCTTTTTCCATTTATAAGACAATGCCAAATAACTTTCAAAAGTTGGGCTATTATTTTATATCTAAACAAACAAATACTTGTTGCTTCATATTCTCAATAGTTGGTAGTACTAGGTTTCTTAATTGTGTCTAGTGATATTCCAGCAGAGTTTAAATTTGCATTTCTACTATTTTGAGTTATAGTTAAGCATATTTAAATGCCATTTATTTCTTCTTTTTAATATTTTCTTCAAATATTTGACCTGTTTTTTTTGTTTGATTGGTTTATTTATTTATTTTTTGCATTACTTGGGGGTTGAAATCAGGGTCTCACGCACGCTTTGCAAGTGCTCTACCACTGAGCTGCAATCCCAGCCCATTTTTTATTTTTTATCTTGAGACAGGGTCCTGTTAATTTATGCAGGTTGCCTCTTGCCTGGAACCTGTGATCCTCCTGCCTCTGCTTCCCTGGTTGCTGAGATTACAGGCATGAGCCATTGCACCTGGCAACCCATTTATTCCTTAATGGAATTTTTATTGAGACAAATGTGGATTCAAAAATTCCTTTAAGAGACAAGAAAGAGAGATCTGTGTAAAGTTTATCTAGTTTTGTTCAGTGGCAAAAAATTTCAAATCTGTATTACAATATCAGAACCAAAATGCCACAATTGATCTAATCTAACAACCTTATTCCAGTTTCACCACCTTTATTTATAAATTGTGTGTGTATGAATGCATTTAGTTCTAAACAATTTTATTTTGTATATCCACCATCAGAGTCAAAATGATGAACTGTCTCATTACAAGAATCCTTGTTGCCCTATTATAATCACACTCTCCTTCTCCCCTAACCCATTTGACTAAATCCTGGCAACCACAAATCTCATCTCTAATTCTAAAATTTTGTCATCTTACACACATTTTCTACAAGAAACTACACAATATGTAACATTTGAAGATTGGCTTTTTTAAACTAAGTATAATTTCTTGGAGATTTTTTTCTTTGTGCTGAGATTTTATTTCTTTTTATTGCTGAGTAGTATTCCATTGTATTTTTTTCTGCAGTTTACTTGCATATTCACCTGCTGAAGGACATTGGACTACTTTTCAGTCTTGGTGGATTACAGATAAAGGTTATATGAATGTTTGTGTGTGGGTTTTTGTATGAACATAGATTCTCAGTTTTCTCAGATAAATGCAAATGAAAGCAATTGCTTAGTTATATGGAAATATTGTGCTAGTTTTCTAAACAATGCTAACCATTTCTTTTTCAGAGGGGCTATTTTATTTTCCATTGTTAACAACAATGTATGGGAGATCCACTTTTTTTCTAAATCCTAACTAGTATTTAGTATTGTCACTACTATTTAATTTTAGTTATTCTTGACCTTTCATTTGGGTTTAGTACACATTTCTCTGATAGTTAATGATGTTGAACAACTTTTTATGTTCAACACAGAAACTTACTATCTGCGTATCTTTTTCGCTTCAATCCTTGTTTATATCTGTGGTACCCAATTCCTGCACTACTTGCTTTATTCTTGTTTCTATTAGGCTTTGAAGTTCATTTATATGATCTAGATAGTAATTCTTTTGAGGTATATGATATGAAAATACTTCCCCACAGCCTGTTACTTTTCTTTACATCATCTGAAAAAAGTAATTTGTAAAGATTTTTGCTTTCTTTTGGATTTTTTATTTTAATTAATTAATTAATTAATTATTATTATTATTATTTTTGTAGTACTTAGAGGTTGAACCCAGGGCCTCATACGGGGTTTGCAAGCACTCCACCATTGAGTCGCAACTCCAGCCCATATTTTAACATTTTATCTTGCATCAGGGTCTCACTAAGTTACACAGGCTACCTCTGGCCTCAAACTCACTATCCTCCTGGCTCTGCCTCCCAAATTACTAGGATCGCATGCAAGTGCCATCACACCTGGCTTTGTTGTTTAACTTTGATGAATATATTTATTTACTAGGGCTACCATGACAAAAGAGCACAAATTTGGTGGGTTCAAACAATGGAAATTAATTTTTTCACATTGTTTCAGTCAATATTCAAAATTAAAGTGTTGGCAGGGCCCCAGTTTCTCTCTGGGCTCCAGGAGAGAAGGCACCCTTTTGCCAGTTTGGGTGGCTCCAGTCTTCTCCTGGTTAAAGCTCCTAACTTCAATTGCAGCCTCTGTCTTCACATGGTCTTTTCTTCTTTCTCCCTGTGTCTTTTCTCTTTATGACTCTTTTAAGAACATTTGCCATTGGCTTTAAGATCCATCTGGATAATCTATGACCCCCCTTTGATGTTTAACTTAATTATATCTACAAAGATTCTCTAAAGTAGGTTGTATTCATAGATTTAGAGAGATGAATATATTCTTTGGGGGGAACCATTTATTTAACTCACTGCAATGAAGCCTGATTTTTCCATGTGATTTTTTTATAACCTCTATTCTCTTGGGGCTGGGATTTAGCTCAGTTGGTAGAGCACTGCTCTGCTGTCTCTGAGGTCCTGAGTTTGATTCCAGCACCCCAAAATGGGAGAAGGATGTGACAACCCACTCCCAAGGCAATCCCGAAAACAGCCATTGAAAACCTTACGAGGGTCGCTATAAGTCGGACTCGACTCAACGGCACCTAACAACAACAATTTATTCTCTTAGATTTTCTATTTTTCATTTGTTTCAAGAGAATTTTCATAGCTCTTGGAAGTATTTTTATGATGACTGCTATAAATTCTGTTCAGGTAGCTTTAACATCTGATTCCTCTCAATGTTGGTATCAGTTAACTGTCTTCCTCATTCTGGCTTGGTTCTTGGTATTGTAGAGGATTTTTTAAAAATTATATCCTAGATCTTTGGGCTATAATATCAGGAGATCACAGATCATATTCATTTAAGCAGAGCTTATGTTGTGGGCTATAGTTCCAACGACAGATTTTAAGATCCTTTTTTATTTAACTTTGGTGTGTTTGGTTTATCTGGTGGTTCCGAGAATACGTATTGATCCTGATATTGTTGCCTGAGGCAAAAGAAGGTGTTTCACTTGCTTGGACTGGGTAGCAAATATGGGAAAGGGATATATGAAGCCTGAGGGTACAAAGAGGGTTACCAAGAAGGAAACTTTTTATGTTAGTATCACCTTACCCATGGCTCCCTGCTGTAACAACATCTTAGACAAGGTAAGCAAAGTTTCAGACCTGTAGGTCAGGAAGGTATCACCAGTTCAAACAGTTAGATGTGGCTGGATTACAGGCATCATTGTATGAGGTTTCTCCTGGCAAGAGGATGTGAATTTCTGGCTTGGAGAGAAAGAGAGAGGTCATTCTGGCTACTTATTGCTAATAGATCTATAGAATATTCTTACAGAAGTTATCATCAGGCTCAAGTGATGTTGTTGGAGGAATATATGTTTTGTCTAGGGGAGAGATGAGCTCACCTGAACTGATTTCTGATTGGGGTTCCAATAATGTTGTGAGTTATCCTCTTTTGATAAATGGGGTATGTAAGACAGCCTATTCCTCCAGTTAAGAGGTTCTAATAAGTTTTCCTTTTTATCAAATTTCAGAGTTCTCCATGGAGTTCCACATCTCTTATTTCCAGGGTTGACACTTGTGCTCAGCAGGGAAGACTGGAGAGAAACAGACTTTCACCAAGTTCTCTGGATTCATAGTCCTACTCATATTTTAGAACAATTAAAAGTAGAAAATTTATCTTCATTTAACTTTTAGAATCTTTTTAATGTAGATCTCCACTTCTCTCTGGGGCTGGGGTTTAGCTCACTTGGTAGAGTGCTTACTCGAGATGCTCTGAGGCCCTGGGTTCAATCCCCAGCACTGAAAACAAATATGGGAGAAGGACTTGGCAGTCCATTTCCAAAACTATCAGCTATTGAAAACCCTATGAATAACAGAGAAGCATTGACATAGTTCCAGGCATGGTACAGTGTAGGGTAGTGTTTCCTTCTGTTATACATAGGGTTACTAAGAGTCAGTGTCGACTCAACAGCACCTACAAAGTACAGCCTAGCAGGACTTATTTCTGTGTGAAGAACTTCCTTTAACATTTCTTGGAAAACTGTTCTGCTGGAAGTAAATTCTTAATTTTTACTGAGCATTTTCTTTATCTTCACTTTTACTAGCTTTTATTAGATAGGTTCACTAGTTCTAGAATTCTGGGTTGATGGGATTTTTTGTTTGTTTTCTCCTTTATCATTTTAAAATTTTCTACTGTGTATTGCATGGTTTCTGAAAAACAATGCTCTGTTATCCTTACCACCATTCCTTTGTAAGTCATGTGCTTTGTATTGTTGTTGTGTTTTTTTCCCTCCATTTAAGAATATCTATTTTGAACATAACATGTTTGAGTGAAGCTTTTCAATTTTAATTTTTTCTAATGTTCTGTTTTGTGTTTGTGTGTGTGTAGGTGTGTTGTGTTGTGTTTTTGATATGTCATTAACAATGGAAAAATATTTCAGACATTATTTTGGTTATTTCTTCTGTTCTCTTTCTGGGATTCCAGTTCCTTATATGTTGATACACTTGATATTGTACTGTGGTTCTTCTCCCAATGCTATTTAGACATTTTGTTCTCTTCTTTCACATCCTTATACTTTTTTCTTTGTGTTTATTTTTAAGTACTTTTTATTGACTTGTCTTCAGAGTCATGTCATCTTCATTGCCTACATCAAGTCTGATGACTAGCTCATCAAAGACATTCTTCATCTGTGTTACTTCTTGTTTATTTCTACACATTTTAACTTTTACACTGTCATGGCTGGGATCCAAAATGCCCCCCAAATGTCATGCGTTTTGATGGTCAGTCTCCATCTGGTGATGTTATTTGTGGAGGCTATGGAAACTATGGAAGACAGCTTTGTGGGAATATGTCACTGGGGGTAGGATTTTAAGGTTTTTACATAGACCCCTGGCTCCTGTCTCTGCAATATGCCCTGCTATGTCTCACTGCCATGCCTGACCCACCTCTGTTATGTACTGTGATCCTCTAACTGTGAATCTCCAATAAATATTTCCTACCATGAATTTTCTTTGGTCAATTTCTCTGCTGAAGCAATGTGCCATCAGCTAACTAATGTAGAAAATTGATACCAGAGAGTGGAGCTGTTGCTGTGCAAAAACCTGATCATGTGGTTCTCAGGTTATTGGAACTTGTTTGTGGGATGAGTTTGGAAGAGTTTGGAGATGCAGGCAAAAGAAGCTCTTGAGTACTGTAAGCATAGGTTGAGGGGCAGTTCTGATGGGAGTAAGGAAGACCAAAAGGCTGCTGCCAATTTTAATGTGGATAGGACTCACAAGGTTTCAAAGGAAAATGAGGACTCTATTGGACATTCAACTAGAAATCATTTATATTATAGTGTAGCAAAGAGCTTATGTAGAGTTTTTCTTGTCCTAAAGGTTTGAGTGAGGCTGCACTTATTATTTATTTATTTATTTATTTATTTATTTATTTTTCATTCATTCATTCATTCATTCAGTAGTAGGGGACTGAAACCAGGGTCTTGTGTATACTTTGCAAGTGCTCTACCACTGAGCTGCACTTCCAGCTCCTCTTTTAATCTTGAGATAGGTTCTAAGTTATGCAGGATGCCTCTAGCCTCAAATTTGTGATCCTCCTTCCTCTGTCTCCCAAGTCACTGGAATTATAGACATATGCCACTCCACCTAACCTTTGTGACTGAATTTAAAAGTAATGTACTAATTGACTTGGTGGAGGATGTATCACAAGGGAGGCATGATGTTGAGCCTGTATGTTGTTTGTTGCCTGCTGTATTTAGCAGATTTATGATGGAAAAACAGAGAAAAATGCACAGAAAAAAGGATTTGAAAAATGTGCAGTTTAAAGAGGGTAAAAATCTTGGCTTGTCTAAGGTTGCCATGGACAGGGGAAAGTCTGGGAAACTTTTGAAAAGGTAAGAGTCATTAAGAAGAACAATAGGAAAAATATATTTAGGGTACAGAAGGAGTCTGCCAGACCCCTTCCATTTAAGACTCCAGGATTTTAAACTTAAAACTCATTGGAACAAAGAGTGTCTGAAAAGTGAACACCTTGAGATATCTTGCTGCAAAGGGGCCACCCAAGGAAGTAGTTTCTTAGCCTGGGTACACAAAGGCCACTGCTATATCTGTAAAGGGCTGGGATTTAGCTCAGTTGGTAGAGCACTGCGCTGCAGTCTCTGAGGTCCCAAGTTCAATTCCCAGCACCGCAAAGATGGGAGAAGGACCTGGCAATCCACTCTCAATGCAATCCCGAAACAGCCATTGAAAACCCTATGAGGGTCGCTATGAGTTGGATACCGACTCCACGGCACCTAACAACAACAACAACATATCTGTAAAAGGTGAAGATATCTCTCAAGCTAACAGCAACCCTTAGTGTCATCCTTATACTACTAGTTTCATAGGCATGCATAATGCAAGAGTTAAAGGGTTATGGACTTTGCCATCAAGATCCCAGAAGATAGTCTGTGAGGTCAGGCAATGTGTATCAGGGTCAGGTATCCACTAGAGACCTTCTGAATGCCATATATATATATATATATATATATATATATATATATATATATCATAGAGTCTAAGCAGCAATGAAGACCCAGGATATTGGGAATGTTAGCTGAGGAAAGCTAGTAGCAATGAGTGGAGCCAACCTAAGGATATTATGAGGGCAGAGCTGCCCAATCCTGTTTGAGCTCAGATAGTACCAGATGTCTGATCATCTTGCATCTGCTAGATGTTAGATATGGAGCCAAAGTATCTGTCCAGTACATTATTGGTCTTGCTATGAACCAATCTTTAATTTCTGTACCCCTATTCCTCCATTTTGGAATGAGAACACTTGCTCTGTAACATTGTATGCTAGAAGTATGTACCCTGTATTTTTTGTTTTGTTTTGTTTTGTTTTTCAGGGGCTCACAGCTAAGTTTACCTTGAGTCTTTGTGGAGAATTTGGAATTGGACTTTTGAACAGAGTTAAGGCTATTAAGACTTTGGAGACTCTTGAGACTAGACTAATACATTTTGCATTAGGAAATGGCCATAACCTTTGGGTGCCATGGGTAGAGTGTCATTGTTGAAGTTAAAATGTGCCCAAAGTGAACATGAGCAATGTACAATGAGATGTATGTATGGAAATGTCATAATGAGATCCATTTAGTGTTTAGTGGTACATTAAAAATTACCAAATATATATATGTATATATATATGTATGTGTGTACATATGTATATACGTGTGTATATATATGTATGTATGTATGTATATGTATGTGTGTGTGAATATATATATATATATATATATATATATATATATATATACGGGCTGGGGTGTAGCTCAGTTGGCAGAGTGCTGCTATGCACTCCCTGAGGCCCTGGGTTCGATCCCCAGCACTACAAAAACAGGGAGAACATGGCAGCCCATGCACAGAATAATCCTGAAAAATCATAATCCATTGAAAGCCCTATGAGGGTTGCTATGAGTCAGACTAGATTCCAGAGCACCCGACAAAAACAAATATATAAAATAAAATATCCCCCATAGGTCATATGTTTTAACATTCAATCTATTTGTGCAGGCTATGGAAATTTTGGAAAGCAGGATCTAGCTTTGTGGAATTAGGTCACTAGGGGCTGGACTACAGCAGTTTTTCCCCAGACCCATGGTTCCAGTCTCTGTTTTCTGCTTCTGATCTGACATACCATAATGTTATCTACCATGGGCCTTGCCACACCTGCCTTTCTGCCATTAAGGACTGTTATCCTTTAACCATGAGCTCCCAATAAATATTTCCTCTTGTAAATTTGCTTCAGTTGGCTTCCCTGCCACAGTGATGTACTACCAGTTGCCTAATACACACCCTGTCTCCTGCTGTTTAAATTTGAGCCCTAGATATACTTAACATGGATAAGTGTTTAATCCTCTGTCAACTAATTCCAACGTATATGGCATATGAATTTGTTGTGATTATTGCTTTATCTTTTTAGAGTTTTTAAAATTTTATTTCAATATTTCCTTTTAAAAGAAAGATTGACATTTTATGTAAAACAATTGAGACAGATAAATCGTCTTTATGCATGCTGATTAACACTCACTTTCTGCTATCTTTATGATCTGGGATATATGGTATTATAGTCCGGAACTGGGCTGGGTTATTATTGATAACAAGCCAGTGATCCCAATGTTTCACAAGTTTCAGATTCTTCGATTAATATCAAGAGTTCAGGGTACAGAATGATATGTCAGAGGTTATTTCCTAAGTATCTGTTTTATTCTTGGCAGCTGTTTTCCTTCTTCATAGCGTCTCTTGAAACATGTCTCTTGAAGTTCTCTCACCAATTTCCACATTTATTTGTATCACTTTCTTGTTATTCTGGAAGTGAAGATCACTGTGGGGAACTATTCTCAGAAGCACTGAGTTAACTTCAGTATCATGTAGGCATTATGTCCAAGGATCTTTTGAGGGGACCTTCACAATTGCTCAGGCTTGATCTCCATTTGTAATGGTGAAATTAGCACCTTTTGGTGCTACTTCCTAGGGACAGAGCTTTTTTGTTGCTCTTATATTCACTTCCCTTGGCTTCAGTTGGCCACTTAGTCTTAAGCTGAAAATATTTGTTACCCTTTATCGGGAAGACTAATGCCTTTTTTTCATAGAGAAGAAAGATGAGCTGCATCTAGGTAAAGTTTCAGCAGTTTCAACAATTCCCTTCCTGTAGCTACATCATATGGGAACCTTGCTCAGGATTCTCACAATCTTCTCCCTGAGTATACAGTTGGGGGTCATTGGGGAAAAGCCTAGAAGAAATGTGAACTTTCCACAAATCTGCAGCTCTTAAGGGATTTACATTTTTGCACTTTCTAATGTTTGGCCTATAGCCATTAGGTAAAGCATTTCAACTAAATTCTTCCTACTGGCTCATTTCATGTTCAATTGGCACCAGTGTGAGTTAAGCAAGTGGGCCATCCATTTCTCTCCCTGACAATTCTTTGCTTTTCTAGATTTGAAGTAGGTTGAATGTCATGGGAATCAGTTATTTGATGCATTCAATTTCATTAATTTTTAACATGTTTATTTTTACTTATTATAAGGAGGAGAAAATGGTCTTTCATTCTCTTTTCTAAGAGTGGAGGGCTTAACGTTTTTATTTTTTTGTGTGAGTATGTGTGTGTGTGTATAAATTTAATAAATCATTGACTCAACCCACAGATAAGCTTATTATAAAAACATATATCTAATAATGTGTTCTTCTGTATCACATTTCTCCCTTCATTCAGAGGAAAAGATTATAAAATTGTGTCTTTACCATTTTATTATCTTTTTAGTTTTAGTTTTAACACACAGAGACAATTTTTTCCTCCCACCTGAGAGTTAGGCTCTTGAATCAAGAGCCTAACACATACTTTCCAAGGGCTTTACCACTGATCTGTACTCCCAGCCAATTTTATTTTATTTTATTTTATTTTATTTTATTTTTTGAGACAGGGTGAATTTATGCAGGCTGTCTCTGGCCTCAAACTTGCAATCTTTCTGCCTCAGTTTACCAAGTTGCAGGGATTACAGATGTGTGCCACTGCACCCGGTCACAACTTAAATGTTTTCCAATTTGATAAAATTTTACTTTTCCTAATTACTTTTTTCTACTTAAGCATATGCCACTCCCTTGGCTATTCATTTAAGATGGCTAGGTTCACTCTGCTTGAAAACTTCTCTTAGCCCTCTCCAGCATAAATAATGATTTCATGCATAAATATAACAAAATAGTGTTATTTTCAAAGAAAGTAATTTAATCAATTTTCAGGTACAGTGATCAGAAGATATGGCCAGTTTCAGCCTTGATAAGTCTCAAATATTAAAATTATTTGGTTTGCACAAGTTTAACATATCAAAAGATTTTTTATTCTATCTAATATAGTAAAGAATCATCAGTGATTAATCCAAAATAGTTCTCAAATTAACAACTTATAGAAAGGTTCAACAAAAATTGATGTACGCACTGAAAAATTCAATCTGTAAGAAAGTGTTATTTAAGGTGCTTTTAAAAACACCTTAACCAAGAAGAGTTGCAAGTAATTTAATTGTAATTCTTCTAATAGTGCTTCCACTTTAGTAATTTATAAACTGCTCTTGAAAAGATATTTATTCTGGCAGTTATATAGAGCTTCATATAATCCTAGAATAATTTTTCTTTTGGAAATTTGAACATAACATTATGTTCAGTTTTATGTTAAGACACACATGTGAAAAATACTATTTTACCAAAGCTGCTTTACTTCCAATTAGTCACTCTTATTAAATCCTGAATATCATCACAGAACTCTCCCATTCTCCATTCTGTTATAAACTCTTCGATCTGTTGTAGACAGAATCTGTTATAGACAGTGTTGTCTCATTATATAAAAACTAAGTAACATTGTTTGTATTAAAAATATATTTTATGATTTACATTTGAAAAATAAGCCATGGGTTTTAGACACTGACACATGAAACTGAGTGCTCCAAGCATTTGGAAATCATTTAAGTATTTCTTAGAGGAGATCCTATTTCTGAAACTCCAATATATTACCTACCATTGGTTCAAAGTAAATAGACCACACATCAACACAAAGAAAATTAGTAGAACCATCTGAAAAGTATGACAGTGGTATTGTCAATTTGTACATAAAACACAGTCTGGGAAAAGTTATTTAGTGGAAATTGCTGTTTTAATGCTGGAAATTCTGAATCATACATAATGTTAACATAAATACTGACTTTTTCTAATGTTTAGTTAAATCAAGTAAAATTCAAATCAACAAAATTGGCAAAGCACACTGACTCTTTAGGAAACACTAGGTAATACCAAGTTAGACTGAAGATCTGAAATATGGGGATGATTGACATTCAGAGCATGTCCTAATATATAGCAAAATTAGACTGAAAGTATACTAATATTGGAGAAATGTCAAACCTCAGAAATAAATTCACTCCAACTTGCTTGAGTTTTCAACTCCAGGAAGGGGATGGTGCTCCTTCTGTGCTGCATTATGCTTAACAAAATAAAGAAGGCTTCTTTAGCAAACGTTGAGCTCCATGGAAATCAGAAATCAAGCCACTGCTGGCAGAGTAATTGCATTCCTCTCCTGCCCATTGTGAAGATAGCAAGATATTGATGAAACATGGAGGTAGTAAAACTGACATCATCAAAAGAATTTGTGTGCTGCTGGAAAAGGGTGATTGGTTTAGAAGTGGTGAATATTTATGAGTTTGAATTTCTCAGCATCTCTCTAAAGGTACCTTCTGCAAAGATATACCTAAATATTGAAAAATCAAAATTAAATCATTTGTATGAACAAAAACTTAACTGTGGAGATACTGGAAGGATGTTTGAGTAGCTAGACAAGCCCTTAGTACTGAAACAACCCTCAAATTTTGGATGGTTGACAAGTTTATATAATAGTGATATCTGTTAAATTGTTGTTGTTAGCTGACATCAAGTCTGTCCAACTCAGTGACCCTTATAGAGTTTTCAATGGCTGATTTTTTCTGGGATTGCCTTAGGAGTGGCTTGCCATGCCCTTCTCCCATTCTGTTAAATTAGAGGAATGTTTTTAGAACAATTCCCAACTATTGTTTAGAAATATTCTAAAATATATATGTCCTCTTCAATATTTTACTAAATAGAAACTAATAATATGTCATTTTCATTGTGAAAATGAACCCTCATCTATTGCCTCCTAACCCAACTATGAATTTCTTATTAATAAGCTGTAAAAACCACTTACAGTTATCACACTGCCCTGACCTTCAGCTTCCAAACCTTTCAATAATTTCTCATAAGAATTGATGTCAATATTACTTTATTACATAACTTATACTGATGTCATAGAAAGAGATCTACCCCGAAAATATTTTGTTCACCTTGCTGATAAATAATTGAAAGAGAATACAACTGTCATTGTACTTATGGCAAAGCCTCGGATCATCTGCATGGGCTGTGAGGCAATTTAGGCTTCTATTTTAGCTTCCTCACGAAACACTTCCCAAATTATAATTTTGTTTTAGTCTAAGTGAACTACTTTTGTTTTTCAATATATGATATTGTTTCCAATGGTTTTCAGTTCTTTTTTTTTTTTTTCTTCCTTGGCCTTAAATGGATCTCTGTCTTATTTGAACCTTCCCTTTACACAGTTCTTTACTAAATTCTGCGGTAAATAATCACTGGGATCTTTTTGGGACCATGCCATGTATCTAATAGATGCCTTGCATTTAACCACACCTACTGTTTATTATGATCTTGCTCCTTCTCTGTTTTTTTTTTTTTTTCTGTTAAACCATGACCTCTTTGAAGGAATAAGTTTTGATTCTTGATGCACGTGGACCAGCAGAGTGCCTGGCACAAAATAGTCCACAAATAAGTGTTTGCTGAAAGTGTAAATGTCTGAACTTCTGCTTTCATAATCTTCTGGAAAAAAATATCTAAAGGCAAACTTTGCACATTCAATCTCAAGCTTCCTTATTTCTTGCTATGCAGCTATACATCAGTTGCATAACTTCTCAAGCATCAGTTTCTTCATCTGCTGTTGTTGTTAGGTGCCATCTAGTCGGTATCCAACTCCTAGCGACCCTCATAGGGTTTTCAATGGCAACTGTATTGGGATTGTCTTGGGAGTGGATTGCCAGGCCCTTCTCACATTTTTGTGGTGCTGGGAATTGACCTTGAGACCTCAGAGACTGCAGCACAGTGCTCTACCAACTGAGCTAAATCCCAGCCCTCTTCATCTGTAAGATAAGAATAATAAAGAGCCCAACTTAATGAGCTGCTTTAGGCGTTTAATAAGATTGTAGTTTATAAGTAATACCTAGAACTATAATTACTTTTGAGAAGGATGCATGATTGAAGGAAATTGTCAATTTCTAACAAAATCTGAATGTCATTTTAATTTTATTTAGCCAAAAGTTAGAAAGCACATAAATCATAATATATATGTGTGTGTGTGTGTGTGCACATATATATATATATATATATATATATATATATATATATATATATATATGACTCATCATATGAAGAAAACTAAAAATAAGTTTGTTAGCCAAGGAAATCTGAAAGCTGATGATATTGATCTAAGATCTCCTTCTAGTTTTAAAAGCCTTGATTATAAAACTCCCTTTGTAAAAAGTTAATTGTAAGTGCCTTATACTTCTAAAGAAGTATACTGCAAAGTTCAACAGACACACACACACACACACACACACACACACACACACCAAAAACAAATTTACCCAGTATTTTGCACAGTGTCGCAAAAAAAAAAAAATTGATTCTAGACAATATTAACATATTGGCAAATTTCTCTTTCTATTCTGTTTTCAAATTACTTGGAAAACTAACTCAGTGGAGAAAAAATATTGATCAACTACTAAGTGATGATGGTAAAACTCTCCCCATCACTCTAAATAAACTTAACCTATCCACATAAAGGCACTGCTTAAAGGGGACTAGAACTGAAAGAAAGAAATTAATCTGCATTTAATTTGCCTTTTCTCAAGTGTCCCTTTCCCAAAAATATTTTTCTTATTCTGTTACAGAGGCTGACAAAATGAATTTTTCTTACTCAATTCAGGAAAAGTTGTTGTTGTTGTTGTTGTTGTTGTTGTTGTTACTAGGTGCCATCTAGTTGAGTCTGACTCAGTGACCCCCCCATATGGTTTTCACAATGGCTATTTTTTCGTGATTATTTTGGAAGTGGGTTGCTGGATCCTTCTCCCATTTTTGCAGTGCTAGGGTTTGAACCCAGGGCCTTAGAGAGTGCAGAACAGTACTGTACCAACTGAGAAAAACCCCAGCCCTATTTCAGGAAGTAATTGTGATAAACTAAAATGGAAAGAATTAGGGTAGATATGCCAGTATCTTTGTGACCTTAGCACTAGTTCCAACATTTGACTTACTCATTTAACTACTGATGGATTTACTCATTTATTCACCAGGTATTGTGAATTAAATTTCTGAGAACATAATGCATGCCAAAAATATTTTTTTGGCATGAGGGATATAAGAATGTACAAAATAGATGAGGCTCCTGTCCTCAAATAACTGCAATGGTATAGGAGAGGAAAACAATAAAATATTCATTTGTTATATAGGTCAATAGGAATTATAAATAATAATGATTCTGTGCTATGAGATCTTATAACAAGAGGACCTAATGTAATGAGAAAATTAGGGAACTTTTTCCTGAGAAAGTAAAATTTCTGCAGAGCTCTAAATGACAAGAAAGAGTTTGCTGGGTGCCATGCAACATTCCTGTAATCCCAACAACTCACGATTCTGAAGCAGGAAGAATGCAAATTCAAGGCCACAGTCAGCCTGGGACCCTGTCTCAAAACAACAACAAAAAGGGTAGTTGGCGATGCAGCTCAGTGGTAGAGCACTTGTCAAATATACATGAGGTCTTAGGCTCAACTCCCAAGTACTACAAGAGGAGAAGGAAGACAAAAGAAAAAGCAGATGGAGGAGGAGGAGGAGAAAGAAACAAGAAGGGAGAATGAGAAGAAAGAGGAGGAGGAGGAGGAGGAAGAGGAGGAGAACCAGGAGGAGGAGGGGGAGGAGGAAGAGGAGGAGGAGGAGGAAATTGCTGTTCACTGAGTGAAAGGAGTTAGAAAGGCCTTAAGTCAAACATGAAAAATCATGTGGACTATGCAAAAGAACTATAAGGAATAAGAAGTCCGGTGCATTCAGGTGGTTTTTTGTAGTCCTGTCTAGAAGACTCTGTGGAGGATGAAATCGGTGGGAATGAGGTTTCAGTATCATAGGCTATCCATGCCTACATCCAGCAGGCTAACTGTATTGGTCTTAAACTGAACAGTAAAGTGAAGGCATGAAAGCCTTTAAATAATAAGCAAAGAATTTCTCAAGTATTTCTCTGCTTTGGAGAGAAGTATAGGAGGGAGGAGATCAAAGAGAAGGCCATGGAAGAATTGCTGCTGTATAGTTTAGCAGCTCTCTAATTTTGACTCTTTTGTCTGTAGTAGATATGGGAAACAATTGGAGAGACATTTGTAAGGAAAAATGTGGAAGGTTACAGTAACAATATTCTTTTATTTTGGTCTTGGGACATTGAGAAACAGGATAGAGAGAACACAGACAACTACTACTCACCTGGTGTCCACTCTAGAATATACTACAGGCTTGGATAAACCCAACAGTGCTATTGATCCTTCCATGTGAATGCCAACTGAGACAGTATTTGACACTACTTTAGTGTGTAAATATTTATACTTACTAGATATCTTTAATGAGTGAACTCTCAATAGCTTCTTTAAAGCTAACATAGGTTACTTCCTTCTGCTTCTCAGCACCAAGGACACACCTAAGGTATATTTCTGCTCTCCCCTTGAGCTTTAATGCCAAAAGTGAGTTACAGTGAAATCACTGTTTGAATTTCTATTACAGCAGGAAAAAAAAAAGGAAGAAAAAAAAAGTCAGATTCTAGAACATAGCCAGTTGGCTAGTATTGCTTGAATGATAGGTCCTTAAATTTATGAAGAAGACATAGGAAAATACATTACTTATGTAAAAGTGGCAATTATGAAGTACAAATTACACTAGGCATTGCATTGGCACCTGTCCTACATTATCTGAGTATTTTCTCAAAATTTGGTCCTGGTCTGTTATCACTAACACACTCAGCTGAAATGAATATAATGATCATATACTTCTGAGCTCATACTAAAAGGTCAAATAGTAAAATTTATATAATACCTAAGGGAAGTGTTCTTTGAGATTAATTTTTCTTGGGATCAAATATATATATATATATGGTTGTTCTTAGGTGCCATCGAGTCCAGTCCGACTCATAGCGACCCTATGTACAGCAGATCAAAACATTTGTCGATTCTGTGCCAGGCAAATGATCTTATTTATGTTTAAGTTGATTATTGTAGACACTGTGTCAATCCATCTGGTGGAAGGTTTCCTCTTTTCCATTGACCTGCCACTCTCCCAAACATGATGTCCTTCCCCAGGGTATGATCTCTCCTGACTACATGTCCGAAATGAGTACGACAAAGTCTGGCAATCCTTGCTTCCAAGGAGCACTATGGTTGCACTTCTTTTAGGACAGATTTGTTGGTTCTTTTGGTAGTCCATGGTATACTCAATAGACGTCTCCAGCACCACAATTCAAAAGCATCAATTCTTTTTCTGTCTCTCTTGTTCAATGTCCACCTTTCACAACCATATGATGCCACTGAAAATACCATGGCATAAGTCAGACGCACCTTCGTCTTCAATGTTACATCTTTGCTTTTCTGTACTCTAAAGAGATCTTTTGACAAAGCTTTTCCTACAGCAATGTGTCTTTTCATTTCTTGACGGCTGCTTCCATGGGTGTTGCTTATAGAGCCAAGCAAAGCAAAATATTGGAAAACCTCAAAGTTTTCTCCATTTATTGTGAAATTGCGTGCTGACCCAGGTGTAAGGATTTTTGTTTTGTTGATGTTTAGTAGTAACCCATATTGAAGGCTATGATCTTTGATCTTCATCAGTAAATGCTTTAA
This sequence comes from Pedetes capensis, assembly GCA_007922755.1. Classification (NCBI taxonomy): domain Eukaryota; kingdom Metazoa; phylum Chordata; class Mammalia; order Rodentia; family Pedetidae; genus Pedetes; species Pedetes capensis. The sequence goes on from VMDO01006567.1 coordinate 97,467, forward strand.
ATCCTCTTAACTTTCAGCAAGCAGAGTTGTGTCATCTGCATAACGCAGTTTGTTAATGAGTCTTCCTCCAATCTTGATGCTGTGTTCTTCCTCATAAAGTCCAGGTTTTGGATTATTTGCTCAGCGTATAAATTAAAGAGATAGGGTGAAAGTATACAGCCCTGACACACACCTTTCTCAACGTTAAAGCATGCAGGGTTTCCTTGTTCTACTTGAACAATTGCCTCCTGGTTCATGTACAGATTTCTCATGAGCACAACTATGTGTTCTGGTATTCCCATTTTCCAAAGTGTTATCCATAATTTGTTATGATCCACACAATCAAATGTCTTTGCATAGTCAATAAAACATAGATAGTCATCTTTCTGATATTCTCTGCTTTCAGCTAATATCCACCTGACATTGGCAATGATGTCCCTGGTTCCCTGCCCTCTTGTGAATCTCACTTGATTTTCTGGTAATTCCCTGTCTATATACTGCTGCAGTTGCTTCTGAATGATTTTTAGTAGAATTTAGCTGGTGTGTGATATTAATGATATTGTCCGATAGTCTGCACATTCAGTTGGATCCCCTTTTTCGGGAATAGGCACAAATATGGATTTCTTCCAGTTAGTTGGCCAGGTAGCTGTTTTCCAAATCTGTTGGCATAAACATGTTATCACCTCCAGTGCGGCATCTGTTTGTTGAAACATCTCTCTTGGTATCCCATCAATTCCTATAGCCTTGTGTTTCACCAATTCTTCAAGGCACCTTCCACTCGTCCTTCAACACCATTGGTTCCTCTTCATATGCAACCTCTTGGAATTGTTCGTCATCTACCAATTCTTTCTTGTATAATGACTCTATGTATTCTTCCCATCTTCTTTTGATGTTTCCTGCATGATTTAATATTTTCGCTGTAAAATCTTTCACTACTGCCACTCAAGGTTTGAATTTTTTCTTCACTTCCTTAAGCTTGAGGAACACAGAGCATGTTCTTCCCTTTTGGTTTTCTGCCTCCAGCACCTTGCAAATGTCATTATAATATTTGTGTTTTTCTTCTTGAGCTGCCTTCTGAAATCTTCTGTTTAGTTCCTTAATTTCATCATGTCTTCCCTTTATTTTAGCTACTCGACATTCAAGGGCAAGGTCTAGTGTCTCTTTTGACATGTAATTTGGTCTTTTCTTTTTTTTTTTTTTTTTTTTTTTTTTTTTTTTTTTTTTTTTTTTTTTTTTTTTTTTTTTTTTTTTTTTTTTTTTGTCTTTTTAAGAACTTTTTGTTTCTTTCTTGAATGATATCTTTTATGTCATGCCACAACTCTTCTGGTCTCCTATAACTTGTGTCTAATGAATTATACCTATTTTTGAGGTAGACTCTGAACTCAGGTGGGATATACTCAAGGTCATACTGTGGCTCTCATATAATTGTTCTAATTTTCTTCAGCTTCAGTTTGAATTTGCATATGAGAAATTGATAGTCTGATTCACAGTCAGCACCTGGTCTTGTTTTGACATTTTGTATAGAACTCTTCCATCATCTCTTTCCACATATGTAGTCAATTTGATTCCTGTATGTTCCATCTGGTGAAGTCCATGTGTATAGTCTGTGTTTGTGATGTTGAAATAATGTATTTGTAATGAAAATGTCATTGGTCTGACAAAATTCTATCATGCGATCTCCAGCTCTGTTTCTGTCACCAAGACCATACTTTCCAACTACTGAGCCTTCTTCTTTG
>VMDO01006568.1:0-15204 GCA_007922755.1 Pedetes capensis
TTTTGTGAATATGATCTTAAGACTATGTTTTCAACACTTCTATGAGGTCTGCTAGACAGTTTTTCCATTTTCATTATCTTTAAAAATTATTCTCTAATAATGTTTTTTATTTCCTCTCTCACCCAGGAAGTCTCTAATCAAAAGCTTTTACAGTTCCAGGAATGAAAAGCCATTTTTTTCCATTTCTGTAACTAATTTATAGTTTTATTGCACAGTGATCTAAGAGTTTTGTTTTTATTACTTCTAGGAAAATTAATAAAATATACTTGTTGACCTAGTGTATGATTTTTTTTTTTAGTTTGAGAATTTTATTTCCTATTAGTATGGTGTGAAGTTCAATATATATCCATAAGATATATCCATTAATTATGCCGTGTAGGTCTTCTGCATCCTAACATATTATATTCTTGCGTTTTAAGTTTATAAGTTTATAACTTATAACTTATAACTTATAAGTTTAAAATCTCCTAGTATTATTTTTTGTATTTATTTCCCTTTCCAATTTGTTCTTTTTAAATGTAGATGCCATGTTATTTGTAGTATAAATATTCCTAACAGTCTGTTATAAAGTATGGCCTTTATGTAAGATGTGTCTTCCTTTGTCACGATTTAATGTTTTTTGACTTGAATTCTACTTTGACACCACATCAGCAGAGAAGGGGAAGGATACCATCTTGCTACCCTAGTTAGAGATGAAGGTCTAGGCCCACAGGTGTTCTCTACTGATGTTGCAGCAGTGTGGGAACCCCAATTATACATTATACCTGGCATGGATAAAGGTCTCAGATCACCATTCAGGCTTTTCTGACACAACCCTGGGATTGGGGCAGAGGAGAGAGGGTAAAAGCATTTGGGGCAGCTAATGGTAGAAGTTTAGTCTCCCCACACTACCTTTGCTGGTATGTGTAAGGGTAGAGTCACGATATACTTTTTTCTTAGAGTATTAGGCAGGTGCATCACAATTATTGTCTGAAAATGAGGCTTTATTTCTCCTGTACCAATTGGCATTTCTTAGTAGTCTGCTTCTCCAATGCCCTATATAGAATATACGAAGCAAACTTCCTCCTCCTCCTCCTCCTCCTCCTCCTCTTCCTTCTTTTTCTCTTTCTCCTCCTCCTCTTCACCCAGGGATCTCATTGCTGTATTGTTGCTTGCTTTCCAAAGTTCCTAGCCAATCGGCCTCCTTCTCTCCACCTTTCAAGTTCTTCTCATATTTGTTTATCTGTAATGTCCAGGGGGTATTAGCTGTACTTACAAGGAAGAATATAGAAAGATATATCTGATTGATGTTATCTTCCCTGGGTGTGCTGTCTCCAGAAACATATCCTCTTTTCTGTTTAAATAGGTTCAACAAAAACCTAGCTAGTTAGTATTAAAAATGTAAACATTTAAAATAAGATGTGGTTGCTCTTTCATTAATCAAATAATGAGACCTTGAGAATAATAACATTAACCATTTATAAAGTAGTTTGTACAGTAGTTTGTACATTGTGTTAAAAATTTTCAAAACAATATATTTAATTTAGAAAGAAAACTGATGAGGTAGGGATTATTGCTCTCACTTTATGGTTAAGGAAACTGAGCCTTTCAATGATTACATTACTTTCTTTGTTCACAAAGATAGCAAATGGTGGAATTTGGCACAAAATCCAAGTAAGACTCTGAAGTCTTTTTTATTCCATGGCCTTGTGACTGCTTTTTGTTGTTGTTGTTGTTGTTGTTGTTGTTAGGTGCTATCAAGTAGGGTCCCACTCATAGGGACCCTCATAGGGTTTTCAATGGCTGTTTGGTGATTGCTTTGGGAGTGGATTATTACATCTTTCTCCCAGTGACTGCCTTCGGGAAATCATAATCTAGTGGATAAATATAAGCCTATAAACTAACTTTCAGTTATACTGAAATATGAAGCATGTCTGAGTTAGTAGCTTTCACTATAATACCATAAAATGGCTCACATTTTTAAACAATATAAAGTGTTACTGCAATTAACTTCTGTATTGTAATTAAACTTTCTTGGCCCTTTCTCTCAAATAGTGGAGTCATGATGAAATTCGCAGCCATTTCTGGCTGAGGAAAGGAATACACAGCACAGCCTCTATTATAACACCCAGTGGGTTTTAGTCTTTGTACAACTCATGCTTGGGATATAATGGTCCAGCATGGATACTGTGCTCCTCTGTGCCCTCCCACTCTTCTCCCATCAGATTTCTCTACTGAGAGCTAAAGGCTGGTTAGGTACAGGAGGCAAGCCCCACATGCATACCTGGCTCCTGGCTTTAGCATGTTCTATCGCATTGCTGTCATCTCGATTCTTAATCCATGAACCTCCATGGTATGGTACTCTGTTGTGGCACGAGTGACACCTCCTGTGAACAACAATCCATATTCTTGCCATACTCTCTTCCCACATCACTGGATCTACTTTGTTTCTGCTACTCGGGGGCAGATCTCTGAAGAAGATGCCTTCCTGAGCCCTGCTGCAGGGTGAGCCTTCCTGGCATAGATGTTCAAGGAGTAATGAGCCTCTTACCACTTGACACTGTTTGGATCACATATGTGTGGTCCAAAAATAAAAATTAAAAAAAAAAGATAAGCATGCTCTAATTTACATGTACGATTATGTGTTGAGGAGCTAGAAATAAGTATGAGTTGTCCATATTTATAACTTTTCCTAAAAAAGAAAAATAGAAAAAGTCATGTTTCTATCACTACTACTACTATTACTACTACTACTACTACTACTACTACTACTACTACTACTACTACTGTACTGGAGATGAACCCAAGGCCTCATATACGCTAGGCAGGTTCTCTATCATTCACATCCCCATCCTTGTTGTTATTTTTTAACATACAAGGATGCTGGTATATATATTATGAAGACAATATGAAGAATCCTGAAGAAAGCAAACAGAACTTATACCACATGAATGTCCATGACAGTGGCCCTCTAATTCATTAAATCAAGTTTAAGTCTGTTAGAATACTGGGATGTGATAGATTAATAAAATGTGCAATTTTACATGGTATTATATAATGCTCCATAAAGAAATCAAAAGTAATAATGAAAATCTTTTCTACTATATAAGAGTTTGAAGACTAGCCAATATAAAGGTAGTTTTAAAGTGCATTGAGCTTAAAGACGACTTATATAACCAGAAAACATTTTAAAAATATATTTATTCCAATTGTGCAGATCTTTTTGTGATAATACATGGCTGTCAACAGTAAGCTGTCTATAGATATTAATATCTATTTTATAAAAAGATCATTTTTAAAATAATTGAAAAATAGCTGCTTTTTCAAATGAATCATAGAATAAAAGCAAACTTTAAAAATGTATTTTGAAAATGTAACTAGCATTATGCAATATTTATTGCTAGGATGATAAGTCTTTCAATTCTACAGAAAAGATTTTCATTTTGGACCAAGGTAAAAAACTTGAGAATTAATTTCCAAATTTTATCTTTCAAGTGAAGACTTTCAGAAAATTTTAACCAATTTTCTAGGATTATCAAAATTCAACATCTTCCAATTATTTTGCTAAAGCAGCTGATCAGCATTAGAGAAAATGGAAATATATTCCCTGAACTTCAACAAATATCTTTGCATTCTTGATAAGTGTGGCTGAAAAATGTATATCATGTTTTGGTAAGTGCATCCAATGAAACCTTTCTGCCATTAATTATATATATTTTATGAAACACCTTTTCAAACTTTCCATCCATTAGAAACAGAACTTGAAGTAACTGAAACTTAGAACAAAAAATAACATTAGTTCTAATTTAGTCAATTAATTAGTTAATTTAGAGTTCCCTTAGCTTTTTCAAAAGTAATTTTTTTTTTTCCTGTATTGGGGTTTGAACCCAGGGCCTCATGCTTGCATGCTTTGCAAGTGCTGGACCACTGAGCTGCACTCCAGCCCATTTTTTACTTTTTGAGACAGGGTCTCGCTAAATTATGCAGACTGCCTCTGGTCTCGAACTTGAGATCCTCCTGCCTCTGCCTCCTGAGTCTCCGGGATTACAGGTGTGCGTCACCGTGCCCAGCTTAAAAAATAAAATATTTCAAATTATACTGTTCTCATTAAAAACTAATAGATTTGCTGAGTGTGGCGGCATATGCCTGTAATCCTAGAGACTTGGGAGGCAGAGGATCACAAGTTCAAGAAGAGAGGCACCCTGTGCAATTTAGCAAGACCCTGTCTCAAAATAAAAAAGAGAAAAGAGACTGAAAATGCAGCTCAGTAGCAGAGTACTTGTAAGGTATGCATGAGGCCCTGAGTTCAATCAAAACAAACAAACAAAACAAAAACCTAGTGGATTATTTTTTTATTTCAATGAGAATTAAAATAGTTGGTATTGTTAGTAAATGAAGCAAAATAAGAAATTACTTAAAATTTATTTAACCTAGGAAATTTATTTATAATTTGTGTTTTTATTTGATGACATATAAATTTGCTACTGTACTAATACTCATATACGGTATCATACTAGTACATATGGTGGGTATTGACACATCATTTTAACTCTTTGGGGTGTGTACTTATGAAAATATGTTGCAAGATCATTGCATTTGACCCTGAAGCTGTCCTCTAGATCCCCTCTGAGGTTACTTGTATTCTGGTACTCCACACTAAGGTGAATAGGAGATAAAAAATGACCCACTCCCAAAAATCAATCCACCATTGAAAACCCTATGAATAGCAGAGAAGCACTGACAAAGTGTTTTGCCTGTTGTACGTAGGGTCACTATGAGATGGATACCAACTTGATGGCTCCTAACAACAACAACAACTTACACCAACTCACAGACTTATAGATAGGCTCTTTATACATAAATATAGAACACAGTGCAAAAGTAACACTATATAGACAATAATCTGGACTCTAGATAGAGAACAGGCATAGTCATTCTTTCTAGCTTTTAGCTTTGTTTGAATATATTTAAGGTAAAATATTTGAACGATAAAACTCTTTGTCTATATATCTAGCATGAAAAAATAGAATAAATTTTTAGTCAGACACTGTGGTGCACATCTGTAATCCCAGTGTCTCCAGATGTTGAGGCAGGAGGGTCTCAAATTTGAGACCAGAAACAGCCTGAGCACCTTGGCAAGACCCTTTCTCAAAATAAAAAGTAAAAAGAGGCTGTGGGTGCAGGTCAGTGGTAGACCACTGGCCTGGCATGTGTGAGGCCCCATGTTTGGCTTCCTATTACTGAAAAAAAAAATGAATAATTTTCAATGTTAATACATTTTCTAAATACTACCTGCATCTAACAAGTATTTATTACTCCTGAAAGGAAATTCTTATGATATTTACCTTAACTTGCTTATACACAAACATACTTGAACACACACGTACCCATACAATCCATAGTTTCAACTATAGCTCAAGTGGAATCTTCACTGAGTAAGAAATGTCAAAAAAAATTTTAAAAAACTCTAAAAAACTAAAAGTAGGACTACCATATGACACAGTAATACCACTCGAGTATATACCCAAAAGACTATAAGCCAGCATACCATAGAGATAACTGATTATCCATGTCTATAGCAGTGCTGCCTGCAGCGTAGCCTTGTGGCATCTGATCCCGTCAGATCTCGGAAACTAAGCAGGGTCAGGCCTGGATAGTACTTGGATGGGAGACCACCTGGGAACACCAGGTGCTGTAGGCTTGGGAGAAGGACCTGGCAACTCACTCCCCCAAAATAATCTGCCATCAAAAACCCTCTGGATAGCAGGGAAGCACAGACCACAGTGTTTCACCTGCTGCACACAGGGTCCTTATGAGTAGGATACTGACTCCATGGCACCTAACAACAGCAACAACATAGCAGTGCTATTCACAATAGCCAGGATATGGACTCAACCTAGGTGTCCATCAACAGATGAATGGATAAGGAAATTGTGGTATATATATATACCATGGAGTTTTATTCAGCCATAAAGAAGGACAAAATTATGACATTTGATGGAAAATAGGTGGAAATACACATCATCATTGTAAGGAAAATAAGCCAGACTCAGAAAGATAAACATCCTGTTTTCTGGCCTATGTGGATGTTAAACCTCAACTTATAGTCAATGTTAAAATATATAAGTGATGAAAGTAGAATGATCCTATGTAGGGAAAAACAATGCACTAAAGAGTAGGGGGAGAATTCAGAAGAAAGGGTAATGGGAGAAAGAAAAGGAAATATCACATATTTTCCCCTTAAGGCAAAATTGTGATCTCTCTGCATAGAAAGACACACATGAATGTGACGTGCAAGTAGAAATGAGATCATAGGTGAGGAAGGAGTGCATGAGGAATGAACATGAGCAATGTACAATGCTATTTATATAGGGGAATATCTTAAAAAGACTCAATAAGTAGTACACTAAAATATTACTAATAAAATAAGATTACTGGAGAAAAACTAAAACAACCCCAATATGTTACTTATTCTAATATGGGATGTATTCTTGGCAGGATTCTGCAGCTGCTATTCATATTCATTCTTTTTTAATATTTTCTTTATCAATTTGTAAACAGGAGCTCAGATTTTAAAAATAAAAAGATGAAACACTCAAAAGGGTTGATCTTGCCTGGAAAAAATATGAAGATGCTGAATACTTTTCACCATGGGAACCATCCAGAATACAAAAATGTAAACAGGTTTTCAAAACATCCTTTCAAGCCTTCAATGCCATTAAAGTTGAATTTTCTAGGTTTCCCTCTTCTGCATATGAATAAACTGAGAAAAGAACCTACTCCCCTGTAAGGAGGCTTCTATACATGGTTCAAAGGATTTTGATGACATTATAGCAACCAATAGAGCAATAGAGTAGAGCTGGGGCAGTTTATAATGATTTTAGAATCTCAAGATGTTTGTTTTCTCTTATAAAATATTAAGGAAACAGCTGACAAGCTCACAAAATTGTAAAGAAGTGCACCTCACAGGAGAGAAATTTGGTGGCAATGATTTGACTCCAAAGTAGGTTTTATGAACTCACAGTTATGGATGTGCCTACAATTACTTCTGTGTTAGCTGTGTATTTAGTGAAGAGATGTGATGCTTCCAAGATAGACATCGGTGTAACCTCTTTCATTATTCAAAACTCTCAAAGCTATGGGGCAGGATAGAGCTTGGGCTGGTACTTCTACTTGCCTTTATATGGAAGTGACTGATTTTGCAAAACAAATGTGAACGGGATTTTGTGTTTTGCTATTAAGTGTTGGTGACTTAAAATTCTTTATTGCTGCAGGAATTTTAGGGCATGGTACTTTTCATCAGAAGGGGGAAAATAAAAAAATACTGGTGATCAGAAACTCTGCAGAAATTTCTGCAGCAGAAAGAGTTGCTATAAGCACAAAGTTTAGGGCAAGATGCTGACACCTACATGTGGGATGCTAGAATGTGCTGGAATAAGTGCTGCCATATCCCAATAGTAGACAATTGTCTTTTGTTTTTGTCCTCTCTAGTTCTTCAAGGCACCCTTTCCCCTAGCTCCAGAAGGTAGGATGATGAGCTTCAGTATTGAAAGCAGGCCACAATTCACTGTGTATTAGGAAAGAGCAATGTACAGTGTATTCAATACCAATATGGCTACTAATCTCCTGGCTATTTGTTTTGTTTTTTACATACAACAGTCAAAGAAGACTGCAATTCTCACAAAATATTATCTATGCTGCTAGGTTTTGCCTAATGTATTTAGAATATTTTCTCCACATAAACAAGAACATACATCTGTAAATCAACAAGCAGAGGTAGATGTCTGAGGAACTCCTATCAGAGAGGCATATTTGTCCAAAATATTATGTTTGCATGAATCCAAGTTGTTTGTCTAAGTTTTAACTTCAGTGTACACCCCATTAACACTATCTTTAAAAAACTAAGTAACCACATACACGTATTAGATGATTATGTCTTAAGTGACCTTAAAGTTTCAGACATTTCAGTGGAGAAAAATAGCATTTGCAACATACAGTGTTAGAATAATTGTACTCTCATATGCGACAATAAGGTGAACTTAGACATATTATACCTTACACCTGTCACAAAAATAAATTCAAAGTGGAGTATATATGAAAATGTAAAATAAAAACCTAGAAAATATAAGAAAGAAAACAGGGAGGAAATATGTGACCTTGAGTTTGATGATGACTCTTTAGCTACAACACAAGTTATATCATGCATGAAAGAAAAATTGTTGAGTTAGACTTAATTAGAATGTAGAACTTTTGCTCTGGGAAAGACTATATTAAGAAAACAAAAAGACAAGCCACAGACTGAAAACAATAATTTGAAAACACACATATGGTAAAGGTCTTATATCCAAAATATATAAAGAACTCTTAACCCTCCACATCTTAAAAAACAGGCAAAAGATGTGCACAGACAATGATTAAGAAGATATGCAGATGGCATGTAAGTATTTTTAAAATGCTCAACATTTTCTGTCATTAGAGGAAAGTAAAATTTAAACAATGAGATCCTACATATCTACTAGAATGTTTAAAACTCAGAAAGACCAACAATATCAATTGCTGGCAAAGATGCAGAGCAAACAGGCTCATGGAAGAAAGGAATATAAAATTGTGAAACCTCTTTGGAAGACAGTTTGACAGGTTCCTATAAACAGAAAAATACTTTTACCATATGGTCCACCCATTGCATTCCTAAGATTTATCCAAACAAATTGAAAATGTATGTTCAGACAAAATTCAAGTGTTTATGGCAGTGTTGTTTATAATTGCCAAGATGGGGCAATGAAGATGTTATTCAACAGATGAATGTATGAATGTGGTACAATCTTACAATGGATTATTATTCGTCAATAAAAAAGGAAGGGGTTATCAAGCCAAGAGAAGATACAGATGAAACTTAAATACATAATTATTAAGTGAAAGAAGTCTGAATAAATTAAATACTGTATGATTTGAATTATTAATTAATATGAAGATCAAAGATCATATCCTTCAATGTAGGTTGCAACTAAACATCAACAAAACAAAAATCCTTATGACTGAGTCAGTATGCAACTTCACAATAAATGGAGAAAAGATTGAGGTTGTCCATGATTTTGCTTTGCTAGGCTCTATAATCAACACCCGTGGAAGCAGCAGTCAAGAAATCAAAAGACACATTGCTCTGAGAAAAGCTGTGGCAAAAGATCTCTTTAGAGTATTGAAAAGTAAAGATGCCACATTGAAGACAAAGGTGTGTCTGACTCATATCATGGTATTTTCAGTCACACCATATGGTTGTGAAACCTGGACATTGAACAAGGGAGACAGGAAAAGAATTCATGCTTTTGAATTATGGTACTGGAGACGCCTATTGAATCTACCATGAACTGCCAAAAGAACCAACAGATCTGTCCTAGAAGAAGTGAAACCCGAGTGCTCCTTGGAAGCAAGATTGGCCAGACTGCTTCATGCATATTTCAGACTTGTAGTCAGGAGAGATCAATCCCTGGAGAAAGACATCATGTTGGGGAGAGTGGCATGTCAACAACAAAAAAGGAAAACCCTCCACCAGATGGATTGACACAGTGTCTGCAACAATGGACTTAAATATAAATAAGATCATGTGGCATAGAATCGAGAAGTGTTTCAACCTGCTGTACATAGGGTTGCTATGAGTTGGACTCGACTCAACGGTACCTAACAACAACAACTTTTTGGGGGGAGACTGGGGGTTGAACCTAGGGCCTCATACTTGCATGTTCTGCAAGTGCTGGACCACTGAGCTGTACCCCCAGCCCATTTTTTTTTTTTTGTACTTTTTTGAGTTAGGGTCTAAGTTACACAGACTGCCTGTGGTCTCGAACTTGCGATCCTTCTGACTCTGCCTCCCATGCCACTGGGATTACAGGCATGTGCCACTGTGCCCAGCACCAACAACAATATTTTGTAAAAGCCAAAAATGTAAACATAGTAGAACTATAAGTAATTTCGAAGAATTTGAGTAGTGAGTGGTTTGAGTATATAAGGCGCAGTGGATTTTTAGGTCAATGAAATTATTTAATATGATAATACCTGAGTGGATACATAATATTATACAATGGCAAAGTGGAATACAGTCTTCGAAAAGGGAATCTGACTTTTCTAGAAATGTATAATACAACATCATTGAAGGGGATAGAGCAAAACATTATTGATCTAACTTTGGAGATGAGTGAAATTTATAAGATTAAAAGTAAAGCACATCTCTATATAAAGACTATAATCTTGTTTTAGTTTTTGCCCATGAGGATATTCCTTTAAAAGTCTTATATAGCTATGGGTGAATACCGAAATTGAACAATCATGGAAATAGATGAAAGATGGTGGGAAACTTTCGTTGTTATAACAGGAGGTTACAAATGAGAAAGACAGGCACAGAATGTTCCATTTGGTAATGAATTATAATTGGAGATATCAAAAAGGACTCATGTTTTGCTTAACATAGACACAGATTCTTACATTTATAAGTATCTGAATATACATGTATCATTTAGTACCCAAATATGTATTTCCTTGTTCTGTCAGCTGATGGGAGTTAACAATATCACCTTAGTATCAACAAACACATCTAACACACACATCTTGGTTCCTAATACTCTTAATAGTCTAGTTAAAGAGCCAGGACTCCTTAGAGAAATGCTGAATTTATTGGGGCAGGACATGCATAGGATGATCCTGTAGTGTCTTGTGGCACCAGAGAGTAAGAAAGTGCTCCAAAAATAAATAACAAAAATAAACAACATATAATGCTGGGAGAATGTAAAAAAGACACAAGGATCATCTGAAAGAGTTCTCAGTCACCAAAACTGGAACAATTTGAGCACCACAATGAAAAATATAATAAAATTTGTATTGGGTCATAACTCATAGTATAAAAGAAAAATCAATGATTCTATAGTGATAACACCAATTATAGTGATAATAACAACTGAATAAATACATGATGGAAATAAATACATTTCTCATGCAAAAGGACACAATTTATGTAGACATTCTACTCCCTTTTAAGTTTTGCCTACAAGTGACTTCCTTCCAGAAAGTTCAGTGTGGAAAGGAAGGAAAGCAAAAGGACTTTGCAGTGGGGAACCCCGAAAAACACCTCAGGCGGGTGATCAAGGTCAATGTCATAGTGGTAAATGTTGCTGATGGTATGTACTTTTGACATGTGTGATAAAAATGGCACTTTACTTCTATGGTCTTCTTCCCAAAAGGTCATAACCCCATTCTAATCATGAGAAAAACATCAGACAAATTCCAGTAGTGGGATATCCTATAAAATACCTGAGAATGTATTTGACCAGTACTCCTCAAAACTGTCAAAGTCATCCAAAACAAAGAAATTATGAAAAGTTTTGGGGGGGCCAAAAGAGAAATAGTTACTATAATGATACAGTTATCTTCATAGAATAGAAAACAAAAGGAAACTGAGTAAAAAGCTATATTCATATGAATGAAGTAAGGACACTAGTGCATTAGTTAATAACAGTGTATCAACTAATTAATTTTAACAAATGTATCACAATAATGTAAGAAATTAATGAGAAACTAGATTAGAATGTAGGGGTGCACTCTGTACATCTTTATCATTTTTTTCTATAAATCTAAAACTGTTCTAGAATACAGAGTTTATGAAAAATAATTATCCCAAAGTCTCTAAGGAAATCAAGCACTTGTTGGATTATGTTCTTCTAAATAAACATGAGCACTCACTCAGAAGCAAGATGAAAACAAGGAATATTCTTTAACAAATATAAGTGGACACAATGTCAATAATATAATTGACTCAGGAACTCTTTTGTGGCACATATATTTCAAAAGTTCATATAAATTATAAAATATCTAGCTTTATTCTTGCTTTACAATATAAACAGAAGATATTTTACAGTACAAAAATATGTATATTCTCATGGCAAGGTGCAGTTTCCTTAAGTAAAATAAGAAAACACGATTCACCTTGTTTAAAATTTCCTGTCAACCATTATTTGTAAGTTGTATGAAGTTCTGTAATTTACTTTATCTGTAACCTAACTTCCACTCTAGTAAAAGAGGAAAAATAATAGCTCGTAACTTAAAACGTTCTTGCAAGTAACAAGTAGAACAAATGTGAAAGGCATGATAAATGATTCATAAATCTTAACTCCCATTACAATTGACATAACCCCCCAAAAACATCAATTTCAATATGTGTATCGTCCTTAAAATGGGCAAATATTTGACTTTTTGATACATAAAAATAAGTTAATGCAACTTCTCTTAAGTACTGTTTTGTAAATATAAAAGGCAGACAAATTCTATATTGATCATTAAGGTATTAAAAGGAACAATTAAACTGCATCTCTTTGTTTCTCCTCCCCCTCTACTCCTTTCTTTTTTACTTCTTCCTTTTCTATTTCCTGCTTCTTTTAAATGTGGGAATGACAGCGATTACAAAGAAATACAAGTATAATGGAGAAGTCAGAGTGTCTTGGTCTGAGATGTTTGGACTTAATTAGACTAGACTGAAAATTATATTAGTCAAAATTGCCTGTATGTAATCACTTAGTCATTTCTAACCAAATACGCTATTCAGAGACAAGTTGCCTAAGCAAAATAACCAGGTACAGCAAATGCTGTCTTTGTTGCTAGTAAATGCATACATTAATTCATTTGATATCAGTTGACAACTAATATGTACTACGCCCCAGGCTAATCACAGTGTCACAATGCTGGCAAAAAAAAAAAAAAAAAAAAAAGAGACATTATTCCTTTGCTTATTCCTTTGCTTAGAAAGTGTCCAAGCTGGGCATGGTGACACACTCCTGTAATCCCAGTGACTTGGGAGGCTGAGGCAGGAGGATGCCAAGTTTGAGACCATAGGCGGTATGCTTAATGAGACCCTGTCTCAAAGAAGTGAAAAAATGGGCTGAGGGCGCAGCTCAGTGGTACAGCACTTGCAAAGCATGCAAGCGTGAGGCCCTGGGTTCAAACCCCAGTACCACGGGAAAAAAAAAAAAAACAAACAGAATGTGTTCAATCAATAGGAAGAATTGTTAGGAATAATTACTAAGCAGAAAAGTTATTAGAGAAATAATGTTTGAATAAGTTTGAATAAGTTTGTTGAAAACTATAAATTCACAGATGCAAGAAGCTCAACAAACCCCAAGCACAAGAAACCAAAAGAAAACTACACCAAGGAACTTTATAACAAAATTGTTACAAACCTCTGGTAAATAATAATTTTTTAAAATCTTGAAAATGGCCTCGGGGAAAAAAGGATTCAGTTTGAACAGAGTAACAAAGATGAAGATGACTATACATTTTCACTATAAATAATGCAAGGGAGAAGACAGTAGACAGATTTTAATAGGAATTGTTTACCAGCATCTTTGTCCTCCCCCCTTTCAATGTAGAAATTGACAGCTTATTATAACATTTATGTGCAAATTCAATGAAACCTGAGTAGCTGTAACAACCTGAAAAAGAAGAGCCAAGCTGGATGTCTTACTCTACTTGGTATCAAAATTTAAAATTGGCTATAATAATCAAAATAATTATAAGGAGAAACAGATGTATCAATGCACCTCAAGAGCAGTTCTAAAAGGCACCCATATAATTATGGTTAACTAAGTTTTGAAAAGCTTCACAAAACAAATTCAATAGGGGAAATGATAATCTTTTAAATAAAAGCTCTTGGAATAATTGAATATTCACATGTCAAAAACAACAAACTGATTCTTTTACCTCATACTGTATATAAAATCCATGCCATAACTCAAAATCAATCATATCTATAAATTTAAGAGCTGAAATTAGAAAATTTCTAGAAAAAATACAAAAGAAATATGTGGCCTTAAGTTAGACAAAGTTTTCTTAAATGACTCTATAAGCATACTTCACAGAAGAAAAAAGTTGACAAAAGATACCAGTAAGAAAATAAGAGGATAAGTCATAGTCTGAGAGAAAGTGTCTGTAAATCATATACGAGATAAAAATCTTGCATTTAAAATATATGAGGAATTAAATTTTTTGTATGTGTGTCTGCTGGGGACAAGAATTCTTTAAGCTCAATATCAAGATGACAAATGGCATAACAAAAAATAGGTAAAAAGTTTAGAATATACATTTCACTGAATATGGTGCCACTTTTAGAACATATAGTTAAGATGAATCAATTTGAAAACTTAAACATATACTTAACATAAGATATGGTAATTTCACTTGTAGGTATTTACCAAGAAAAATGAAAACATATGCCCTCACTAAGATCTGTACACAAATGTTCTCAGTATTGTTTGTAATAGCCCCAAACTGGAAACATTCTCAATGTTCTTCAACATTAGTAATGAATATATAAAATGTTATATATCCATCAGATAGGATACTACTTAGGAATGAAAAGAAAAAAACTGCTGATTCATTCAATAAAATGGATAAATGCAAAATGAATTATGCTACGTGAAAGAAGCCAGACATTTTGTTTTTCCATGTCCAGGAGTTGGGAGCGGGGTTTGACTTCAAATGGGCAGAGGGTAATTTTGGAGGGTGGGTCAAAGGATTATAAAATTAGATTAAAGTTACAGTTGTACAACTGTATACATTTACAGTAATAAAAACATCAAACTATAGTAACAGTGCCTGGATTTGTGATATACAAATTGCATGAATCCATAAATCTAATAAAACTGACAAAACTTTAATAAGATAGAAATCAAAGAAAAGAAAAAATTAATAAGTAGGCTTCCCTATAGGATAGAAGTTGAATTTGCTATCAAAAACCTTTACACAAACACACACATATGTACACACACTTGCAATTCCACTTCTATGTGGTTTTAAAAGTAAATTCTACCAAAAAGTTGAGAAATAATACTAATCTAACAAAACTTTAGCATTTCAGCATGCAAAGGAGGAACAAGCTTTCCAATCTATTTTATGAGTTCCCTGATACCATGATATTTACATATCTCAAAGACATTAAAAGAAAATTGAAGATTAATATCCCTCCTGAGCATGAAGACAAAAATCACTAAAAAAAGCTAGAAAAATGAATCATGCAAACTATAAAAGTGTATTAAAATGACCAACTTAGATTTATTATAAAAATGATTTAACACTAGGCAATCAATCAAGATGACACACTACATTAATAGAATAACAGAGAAAAGTCTTATGATTACCTCAATAGACACAGAAATGCTTTTAAGAAAATGTAATACCTACTCATGGCAG
>VMDO01006568.1:15304-99149 GCA_007922755.1 Pedetes capensis
TGGGATTTGGCTCAGTGGGTAGAGCGCTGCGCTGCAGTCTCTGAGGTCCCGAGTTCAATTCCCAGCACCGCAAAAATGGGAGAAGGACCTGGCAATCCACTCCCAAGGCAATCCTGAAGCACTCAGCCATTGAAAACCCTATGAGGGTCGCTATGAGTCGGATACCGACTCGACGGCACCTAACAACAACAACAACAACTCATGGCAGGGGCAGGAGAGAGAAATGTTAACTTTCTATGAAAAAGGAGAGCTTTCCTGAATCAGATAAAGGACATATGAAAAAAAAAATCATAGCTAACATGATACTGAAATGAAATTACACCAGAATTTGAGAATTGTGTGTGTTTACTCCACCACTTGCATTCAGAATTATTCTAGAAGTTCCAGTCAGTGTAATATATCAAAAAAAAGAAAGAAAACTCATTATATTAGAGAGAAATATATTTCTAGACAATATAACTGTACCCATAGAAATTCCATAACACTAACAAATTTGTCAGAGTTACAGCATACAAAATCAATATTTAAAAATCACTTTTATTTCTATAGATTATTAGCAAATAATGCAAAAATCAAGTTAAAATAATATTTCAAATAGCACAGAAATCATCAACACTTGGGAATAAAGATAACAAGCATGTTCCAAAAGTTCTACATTAAAAATTTTAAAACACAACTGAGAAAAATTAAAGAATACTCCCTCAAATGAATTCATATACCAATTTCAGCATTGTTAATATATCCATTCCTTCTAAACTGATCTACATGTTCGATACCACTCATAAATATTACTGATTCTTTAGTTTATATGGAAATGCAAGGATCTATAAAAGCCATACAAATATTGAGAAAAGGAAAGAAAATCTCAGGATTTACATATGTGATTGCAGGATTGCTGTAAAGCTACAGTGACCATGACAGTTACTGATATAAGTATAATCAAATAGGGAAATATAATAAAAGAGAAAGTCAAGAAATAGACCAACACATATATGGTCAATTGATATTTGATCACAATGCCAAGACAATTTAATGAGTAGGAATTTAAAACATATAAAAAATTTGGATGCATGTCTCATCCTATACACTAAAATTAATTATAATTAGATCATAGACAAAAGTGTAAATGATAGACCAGTAAAGATAAGAGAATGTTTTCTTGATATCTGAGCAGGCAAGTATTTCTTGGAAAATATTCAGTCTTAATCGTAAAGGAAAAAATATATGTAAATTGGACTTCATTAAATATACTAGATCCCACTACAAAAAATTAATAGACAAGCTACTGACAGAGGAAGATATTGATCATCTATTAACAGGCCAAATCCATTTATGGTGGGTGAAATCTGAAAGTGCTCGTGCTCTGGAGTCCGGTCAGACTCATAGCGAGCCTTATAGGGTTTTCAATGGCTGATTGTTTCTGGGATGCTTTGGGAGTGGGCTGTCACATCCTTCTCCCATTTTGCAGTGCTGAGGATTAAATTGATGGCCTCAGAGAGCACGGAGAAACACTCTACCAACTGAGCTAAATCCCAGCCTCCCTTGTTTCTAAAGGGGCTAAGAAATGACTGGAAATGGCATAAGGAACAATGAGACACGGTGGAAATCTTTTGTATCTTGTTTGGAATGATAGTTCCACAATGATAGTATACACAGTTATCAAAGTCATCACACTGAACATTTGAGACTTAGGCATTTTATGTCAATTCTATCTCAAGCTAAAAAAAGAACAGAAATTAGAAATTTATTTTAGAAATTTTACCAATGTAAAATGCTCCTGCTTACATAGAGAAGTCAGCAATAAGCCCATGGCAAGCAAAAGGCTGAGGGTGGGGAGTTAGTTTTGTGAGATGGAAATTAAATAAGTAAATATGGGTTAGGTAGAAAAGTTGTGATCTAGATATTTTGAATCTTCTAAAGTGTTAATCACCTATTGGTTTAAAAAGGGGAAGGGTCTCCAGAGAAAGGAATTTTCTAGTAAAAAATGCACATTGATCAGAATTCTTAAAGCAACTCAATCCAGGTATTGTTAAAAGGCATGATTCATTATTTTGACATCTCAATGTCATAACTACCTTTGATCTTTTTTCCTTGGGGATATCTTGCCTACATGTGATAGAGTGGTAGAGTGTCAGGGGGAGTGGGTGATCAAGAATCTCTTTTTCTAGATCATTTTAGTCTAACACAAAAGATAAATATGCTCAGCTCCATCCCTACCCCAGCCTTACTGGGGCTATGAAAATCCTGGGCAGATTTCAGAAGCCATAGGTTCACTGCTTGTTTGTTTGTTTGTTGTTGTTTTCTGAAATATTATCCTTCTGCCTTTCCTCATTGCTAGGTGGGGCTCACTGGGGTTTATAATTCCTGCATCCCCCCCACCTTCTTTTCTCTCATCATCACTTAGACCAAGGGACAATCAGATGGCATTTCCATGGCCACAATGGGCTCCTAAGAGATCTTCCAGTTATTCCTGCTATTTAGGTAATCAATCATGTCACCCCATGGTTACTGGAAGTGTGTTGGCTAAGATGATCAGCCATGTCCCCTGCAATAAAACTCAATAGGAAAGCAATAAGAATTCTTTAGTTACAAAAGGAGCCCTATCTGCCCATCACTTCAATCCACCCTTGTAAATGTTGCAGAATAGCCTTGTTCTCTCTTTTGAGCTTTTAGTACTATGGGTCGAATGGAAAGGAAGTTACTGTACAACTTAAAATAGCAGCTACTTGAAAAATTACTGGAATAAATACTTGGTAGTGATTCCCCTGAAGTTCTTTTTTGTGGGGCTGTGTGTGTGTGTGTGGGGGGGGTCTCAATCACAAAACTTACTATTTTGGTAAGCACAGAAACTGAAGGAAGCAGACAGAATGTCAGTAACATGGCCAAGATTCTTTGAACTACAATGTCTGAGACAGTAGTGTTAATCAGAATTCTAATCTTCTTTATGAACTAAGAACATTCTTTTCACATAAAGATGAATTTAGTAGCATGTAATTTTCCTTCTTAGCCACTAAATGTGGGATTGAATTAGAGTTTACCTAGAGAAATCTAATTTGTAGTTTTGAAAATAAGCTAAAAGCTGTTAGACTGCAATGTTGAAATTCTGATCACATTACATATGCATAATAAGATGGTATCAACCAAAGCTTTATTTACATTTCCTAAGTGGTTTTTTTCCCCATTTTGTATAAACTAATGAGTGGTACTCTTAGGGAATATGTGTATCATTCTTTGTGTAATGGATTAAGTGTGAGTCCTGTTAAACACTAGGCCATAAATCACACTGTGGTCTCTATGCCTAATTAAGGGTTTAAAGGGAGGAAAAGGTAAATTCTTGAATGAAGGGCCCTACTCAGAAGCCGAGTTTGTTATTGCACTAAGGAAGTAGAGAGATAAAACAGAAAAAAGCAATTTAAGAAATGAAAAAGAAGAAAGCTATGAAAATAATTTTAGTTAATTTATTCTATTTCTCCTTAATTTAAAAAACCTTTTAGCTGCTAAGAATCTGGTTATAATTTGAAAAACTTCCTTCATTTAGTACAATGATATGAAACAATAATCCATACTGACCAGAGGATTTTTTTAAAAGTATTAAAATATCTCTAATTTTAAGTTAATAAAAGAAAATGATATGTATTGACATGTAAATAATATCAGCTGCAGCAAAGTTTTTAAGAAAATAACAATCTCTAAGTATTTTTTTTTCTTTTCAGTTGTCTACATCTCCATCATCAGAGTATATCAGAATCTGGAAATATTAGACTGCTAACAGATTTCAAGTAAAAACAGAATGATCACAGTTAACCCTTCTAAGTGGAAGAGTAATCCCAAGTTAACACAAAATTAGTCTCAGATATTATTAGATCATCTCTGTGTAACCAGAGTGCAGCTAATTTTTATATTCACAGTATAAACTGGCTTTAAATGGATATTTTGAGAAACTTAAAAGTATGTAATATAGGATATGTAGAATTAGAATAACACAGACAAGTCAAAATTCGTTAGCCCTCAGGAACATCACTCAGTAATAACTGACTATACATAATTAATAACACTGATATTTTGCTTTATTTCACTTCATTTTATAGTAGGCCTGCACTGCTTAATGAACTATAGGAAAGAAAAAATTGTTATTAAGAAGAAAAAATGAAAATGTATCTTGATTCATTGCACTTTTATTGTAGTCACAATAAAAGGGATCATTTTACACAATTTCCAAAAACATTTTTTAATTCATTAAATTTTTATTGGCCTGCAGCTGTACCACTGTGGCATCTGATCTGATCAGATCTCAGAAGCTAAACAGGGTTGAGCCTGGTTAGTACTTGGATGGGAGACCGCCTTGGAACATGAGGTGCTATAGGCTTGGGAGAAGGATCCGGTAACGCACTTCCAAAAAGCGATCAGCCACTGAAAACCCTATGAATAGCAGAGAAGCACTAACAATACTGTTTCATCTGTTGTACTTACAGTCGCTGTGAGTTGGACACTGATTCTATGGCATCTAACAACAACAACAACAGCAACAACAACAACAATAAATATTTATTGTGTCTTAGACAAGGACAAGTAGTTTGCTCACTGCTGCAAATTCAGTGAACTGAGCAGTGGACAAAGAAAATAAGTTGACCCCCCTCATGGATTTTTCCAGACTCTTTAGATCCTAACTGATTATTAACAAAAGGTATTTAGGAAAATAAGGTTGATAAATGTTTTTATTTGTAGAAAGTAGCAATCCCTAGCTTATGCATGATAAACACATTTCAGAAATAAAACTCTTGCTGCATGATTGTTAAGATGACCTGAATCTTCTTCCACCTTGTAGTACTTGCCTCTGTCTTCTCCCTTCATCTTTTGTTACTTGCATTCCCCTCCCACTTTCTGCTCTATGTCGTGCCTACTGGGGGCCCTATGTGGAAGGAATGGAAGAGATTTCGATTCATTCTGGGTTTTTTCATGTAATGGGCACCTAAGGGCTTGTTACCTATGTACACAAGAGCGTTGAATACCAAAGTAATTCCACCTTCTTATGCCTGTCTGAGGGGCTGAGCTCAGTTGGTAGAGTGCTGCTCTGCATGTTCTGAAGCCCTGGGATTGATCCCCAGCAGCGTAAAATTAGAAGGACCTGGCAGCCCACTCCCAAGCAATCAGCCATTGAAAATCCTATGAAAAGTAGAGAAGCACTGATATAATGCTAGGCAAGGCACAGTATCTGGGAGTGCTTAGTTCAGTTGTACATAGTAGGGTTGATTATGAGTCAGATGACCTGGCTTGATGACTCCTAAAAACATTGCTGTCTGAAGCACCAAAACGTTCTCATATTTGGTGAACTCTGATTAGGATTCATGGTGAACCATTCCTCTTCACCCTCCTCCTCGTCTTCCTCCTCCTCCTCCTCCTCCTCCTCCTCCTCCTCCCTTTTTTGTGGTACTGGGGGTTGAACCCCAAGGCCTCTGCATACTTGCATACTTTGCAAGTGCTGTACCACTGAGCTGCAACCTCAGGCCATTTTTCTACTTTAAAAAAAATTTTTTTGGACAAGGTCTTGCTAAGTTATACAGGATACCTCTGGTCTCAAACTTGTGATCCTCCTGCCTCAGCCTCCCATGTCACTGGGATTACAGAGGTGAGCCTCCACACCCAGCCTGAAACTTTGTATCTTCCAAGGGACCACAGACATGACACAATAACTTTGGTCCTCAAATTCTAAGTCTCTCTTCCTTTAGCATTGAAATCTCATGTGAACTTTAACCCTTTTCCAGTACACCACCACCTCTGTTTTATGTGAATTGACATTTACGACTGCTTGAGTTTGATGTCTATGGAGTGCTCATCAATTGTTAAACATATTGCAATATTAAATAAAAATAACGCCATGCAAGATGAAAATATCTACCAAAACTGATGAGGGGAGACATGCACGAAAGGAATTCAAGTTGGTGAATTCAGAACTAACAGTAGGACAGGAAATGAAGAAAGCAGGGGAGCTCAGAAAAAGTGGTTATATACCAGCTGAAATCTGGAGCAACCACAGTTTCTATAATCAAAATGGGGGCTCAGAAAAGGGAGAATTTATAGGAAATTCCAACTGGAAACTGTCCTTTGAATTATTACTCCCTTCTCTTCATTTAAAGGAAGGGTTCTGGAAATGCACATGATCTGATATGAACTTAAATGAATGTTAAACAGTACTTGGTAGGCTGCCATCTATCTACCTAAATATTTTTCTACATTTTAATTTGCCTAACTGACCTTTACAGTATTTGTTTGGAAAAGCTTTTCATGATTCCTACAAATGTGAATGTTCAAATACAACACATTATTTAAAATTCCATTTCAGAGGACCTCTCTTTATTATAATCTTCCTTAATTTCCTCAGCAGAATATTATTTCCCTAATTAACTTTCAAATTATTTTTCTTATATAATTCTTGAGAAGTTTATCACATTCTGTTAAAAAAGATACTCATATAATTAACTAAACTATAAAGGTCTATCAAATATATATATATATATATATATATATATATATATATATATATATATATATATTATATTTCCTACCACCCCCCTCCCCCTCCCCACCCCAAACACAAGCATATATTGAGAAAATAAGGAAAAGTAATGGCTGAATCTACTCAGGTATATGCAGAAGAAAGAATGGCCTCTCTGCAATGCTAGCCTATATTCTGGCTTATCTCTAAAATGTTATTTTGGCATAGAATATTCACCATTATTTAACCATAGGTACCTGCTATGATTATATTCAAGTACCCAAGAGCAGACATAGAATCCAAGTGTCAGTTCATAGTATTGGTTATTTATACTCAGCTTATAGTCAGAGAATGACTATATAAACAATGTTGTTAGGCGCTGTGGAGTCCTATCAGACTCATAGCGACTCTCATAGGGTTTTCAGTAGCTAATTGCTTGGGGATTGCCTCAGGAGTGGATTGCCACATCCTTCTCCCATTTTTGTAGTGTTGGGAATTGAACTTGGACCTCAGAGACTGCAAAGCAGTGCTCTACCAATTGAGCTAAATCCAGACCCACATAAACAATAGCCTTTATTAAACGTCAATTTACATCTACTTAAGTGGATCATGCCTGCAACCTTATCACAGTGGCATCCAATCCTGTCAGATCTCCATAGCTAAACAGGGTTGGGCCTGGTTAGTACTTGGATTAGACCGCCTGGCAACACTAGAGTTGGCAGAAGGACTCGGCAACCCATTCCCAAAAAACAATCCGCCATTGAAAACCCTATGAATAGCAGAGAAGCCCTGACAATAGTGTTTTGCCTGTTGTACATAGGGTCGCCATGAGTCAGACACCAACTCAAAGGCACCTAAGAACAACAACTGGATCATATGTTTTCTCTTCTTTAATAATCATAATTGGCCTCTCTGTGAAATAATTGATTATGTATATTTTCCTTTAACTGGCTCCAAAACTTCTTATTAAGCACAATTTCACAGAAAAATAACAAATTGTATATTATGATCTGGTTGCTTAAAAATAGGTATTTCTGAGTAGAAGAAATAAACATTAGAATGAGAATACTTTGAAAATATATCAATTACCTTAGTCATAAAGAGTATTCTTGAGAATAAATGCAGATGTGAACATGACTCAAATATATTTGAAATGTAAAGTAAAAATATAATACACCTGGTTAGAGTTATGCAAATCGAATGGGTAAAATTTTCCCCTAGGGATAACTTCAGTGTGTTCTCTACATCCATTTCTAAAAAAAAAAAGAAAAAGTGGAGATAGTCTTTAGGTATTGTCTCAAACTGATGCATAGCTTTTTCTTATTCTAACGAATTAATAAAACAAATATGTTTAAAGAATTATCATATATAGCTCTTTATGATTATGAACTGTGTCTGCTTAATTTTTGGTAATCAAACATTTTTATAACTCCAGTCACTTGACAGTGCTCTCAAAGGATATACCTTGCTGTAATTGGTCTCATTCTTAGGCAAATGTCTTTTCGTTAGATTTAAGTGTTCATTTCTTAGATATGAGTATTTCCGTTCAAAGTAGTAGTGAATAGTACAAATGACATGGGATTAGGGTCAAAAGGCTTGGGGTCAACTCTTAAAACTGATTTACTAAGAGAATTCAGACACACTGGATTGTTTTTAAGCTTATTTGCACAGTAGAAGGGAAAATACATATTTAACTGCCTTGTTTTGAGGATCAGATAAAATTATGTATTAAAAACACAAAGTACTATTTACATATCATTATTATTATATTCATGAAATAACTTTAGATAAGTAATCCAGTAGGAGTGACCTTTTTGTTTTTAGATACCCAAGACAAATACACACATAATTAAAAGCCTCTGTCCTTTCTTTCTTTGCTTAACAATAACTTTATCGATCTAAATAATTCACCAGTAATGTAAGAAGTTGGAAAGGATACCATGTACTTTGAAGTCTTAACACATTTCTTTGGTAATTCATTAATAGGAATAACAATCCAATTCTTCTTGCATCCCAAACCTGGAAATTATAAAAAAAAAAAATTTAAATGCGCAAGCATTCGCTGTTCAGCTGTTTTTTACATAGGCATCGTGTTTTACACTATGACGACTACAATTCGCTATTTAACAATAATTAGAGATAGGGCATGGCATTGCGCTGATCCACGGCCATGGCTCTTTGGTCTTGCATTGTTCAGGATGATTAGGTAGTGCAACATTGTATCAAGTTGCTCGGTCCACATTAGTTCTGTGTGTGCGAAAAATACACAGACCGGCTCTATTTAACAAGGTTCTGGGAATCCACCCAGGGAAGCAGGGGCAGGGTTCGGAGAGTCCGGTAGAGGGGAGTAGTGTGGAGCGGGCGTGAGTGTGAACTCACGGGACCCAGGCGCCGAGTTGCGGAGCGGGGTCCGACGCAAGTTCCAGAGGCCGAGTGTCCGCGACTTCGGCCCTGGCGGGACCTGGGCGGCCGTGGCCGGGCCTGGCGGGCGCGGGCATCGCCCCGCGACTCCAGGGTCCGGGTTCGAAGCGGAGGGGACCCCGCCGGCCCCAGGGCGTGGTTGGAGCAGGGCGCGCGGCGAGTGTGCGCGGGTGTGCGCGCGCGGGGCCGGTGTGAGCGCGGGGCCGGGGGTGCGGCCGCGTCGCCATTCCCCGTGACGTCAGAGTGCATTGTTGAGAGCGGGGCCGACCCGAGCCTCCCCGCAGCTGTCACCGCGCCCGCCGCGGCGGCGGCGCTGCGCGAGCCCCGCACGAGCGAGCCCGGCCGCCCCGCCCCGCCCCCGCCCCCGGCCGGGGCCCCGCCGCCGCCGCCGCCGCCGCCGCCGCCGCCGCCGCCGCCGCCGCCGCCGCCCCCGCCCCCGGCCCGCCCGCCGCGCGCCGCCGCCGCCGCCGCCGCCGCCGCGCGCCCCCACCCGCGCTCCCCACCCCGCGCTCCATCCCGCCCACCCGCCGCCGGCACCGCCGCCCGCGCGCCTCCCCCCGCGGAGCGAGTGCGGGTCACCGGGTCACTGGGTCATTGTCTCGGCGCCCGCACCCCGAGCGCCCCGCGGAATCCCCCACGTCATCACCAGAGCCATCAATGAGATGCAAACATGAAAGACAAGAGGAAGAAGAAGGACCGCACCTGGGCCGAGGCGGCCCGCCTGGTACGTGCCGCCCCCCGCCCGCCGCCCGCGCGTCCCGCGGGCCCCGCCGCTCGCCCCGCGCCGGCCAGCGCCGGCGGACACGGCCGCCTGCAGCCCGAGCCGCCGCCGGCTCGCCGGGCTCCCGCTCTTTGTTATTCTGCGGGAGTGGGCTCGCCGGGGGCCCCGGTGTGTGCGTGCGCGCGCGGAGGGGCGAAGCGATCGTCTCAGGGAGCCCCGCGCCCGCCGCGCCCGGACCGCCCGGGACACTTCTCCCGGGACTTCGCGCCCGGCTCCGCGGCGTCTCCTCCACGGGTGAATTTCCGAGCGCTCGGCGCCGCTCCGTTTCCCTCTCCGCCTCTCCGGAGACCTTTGTGTGGCAATTACCACTCCCTCCCGGCCCTCCACCCCCCGGAATTTCATCAATAACTCTGTGCACGGTCTGTGTGTGTGTTCGGCGTCTGTGAGTTCCAGCATTTTACACGTGCATGCACTGTGCCTGTCCGACACGGACTTGTGGGGCGTGTGCATATGGGTTCGGTCGTTGCGTGTCTGTGTGCCGGGGTCGTGTGCATTATGTATGGACACTGATAAGTGCATGTTTTGTGGGGACCCAGTTCTCTGTGTTTGTAGGTATTGTGCTCTCCTCGCTGTTTGTGTGTACGTTCCTGTGCACGTGTGTACAATTCATGCGTGTGTGGTGTGTCGGGGTGTGTGTGTGTTGTTTGGTGAAGTTGGGTCAGTGTCATTTGTCCAGGAAGGTTCAGAGTGTACGGCTAGGTGTGTTTTACTGCTGGCTTTCTGGGCGGTGTTACTTGGCTGCTTTTCCTTTTCTTTAACCTTTCGGAGCTTACGTTTTAATCGTCGAAAGAATGTCTCTATAGAAATGCTGGTTGGCAGAGGGGCGTCGGCGTCTTTGGTTTGATGCATGTGTATGTGTGGGTTTTTCTTTTCTTTTTCCTCTTCTTCTCTCCCCCCCCCCCCAATCTTTTAAAGGACAGCTGCACACGGATTTTTAAAAAGGGATATTTCTGTACAGAATATTTCATGGGAATGCGAGGTATTAGATTTGAAACTGAGCCTTTCAGGGTTTCAGCTGCATAAATTAAATATTTATTCACTAACTTACTGTCTGTTATAAATTGGCTAAAAGAAAGCAGGCTGCATGCAGTGGGGTGGGGGAAAGATCCAGGGCTTGTTATTGGATTGACTTTGTAAAGATTGTTTTACTATAACTATCGTCATTTTAAAAAGCTTTTGAGTAGCTACATTATGCTTAAGGAGAACATTTGTCAAAAGTAATTATCTGAGTTTCCTTGAAGGGCCTTGCTGGTATGTCTCTGGATTCTGGCGAAAGGTTTTAGATAATTGGCCCTATTGCCCTGCGAAGAAGTGACAAAAGTCCTTTTTAATTGCAATGTGGTTATTAGTAGCGGGAGTGGCCAGGCCCTTTTATTTCTTCATCTCTTCATTTGGTAGTAGTGTTATGTTATCATTTCTCCCCTTATCTGTAATTGAGTTAATCGCTAAATCACTCTTTCTGTGGTTGAGTGGGCAGGTGATAGTCATTCTTTAATGAACTGCTGTGTCTGGGAGAGGAAACTTAGTTGTGGGGAATATGTGAGAAGGAAGAAGCAGTAAGTGTTAAGGAGATGCCAGATTAATGTTATTACTGAGTTTTTGCCAGAGCGTAGTACATTACTTATTGTTTCTTTGGCCATTAATTCATAATTATGTGGGGGTGTGCAAGGCTTCTGAAAATGCATTATTCAGATTCTTTGGAGTGGCAATCAAGTACTATTATAGCACTTCAGTGTATATATTTTAAACAAGTGAACGATGAGTTGATTTATAAATATTTAAAAATAATGATTCATGAATTAGCAATATCTGCCTGCAGAGAGTTATTTAATAGATAACATTATTCTGATGGAATTTAAAGCTAGCTATTTGTATTCAATCAGTATATGTTACTATTTTCAAAGTACTGTGCTTTATTTGATTAAATCATGGTATATCTGTATTGATATATCTTGCAATAGATTTGAGTCACAGTTTTTTTTGTTGTTGTTGTTGAAAGTTGAATTTTCCTCTTGCAAAGTTCATTAATGGGAAAAGACACACTAGGAGTCATCAACACAAAAGAATTAATGATAGACCAGATGTCTCTATTTTAACCAGACATATTGAACTAGTAGTTATGGTAATTTTTCAATTTGGTTCAAGTTATTTTCCCCCTGGTAATTGTACAAATGTGTTTGTGTTCAAAGTGTGACAGTTAAAATAAAATGCTGAATAAAATAGCAAGTAATTGTACTGGAATACCATTTTCAGAAAATTTGTGATTTGTTAAAATGAATTATGATAATTCTTATTTTGTGAACAAAGGAGAAATGGATCCATTTGGGTAATGGTCACATTGTTAATGTTTTCATTATGATTACATGAATACATGTGGACTTGAACTCTCTTCCAAACTTTCATGATAAAACATTTTCCCTTTTATAATTGATAATATCAATTTATACTCAATAAAAAAGAATTTTTAAGCCATTCTGTGATATAAATGCTACCATTCCATATTTTACAATACGCTTGCTGCTTTTGCTGTTGTTTGGGACTTTTAGCCCTTTCTCCATCAAATATTAAACCAGATATCTGATTTTAAAAGTTAAGATCAAGGTGGATGTAAAATATGCAATTCACTATGTGGTTCTTGCACTATATGAACTACAGAGAGGGTACTCAAGTTAACGTTAAGAATAGTCTTCCAATTCATACAGAGTGTGTGTGTGTGTATATATACGTATATGTGTATTATGTGCTAGAGAGTGTGTGTGTAATTTTCTTAAAAGAGAGGACACAAGGGGGAAAAATGCAAAATAGATATTTTGAACTGTGATCAAAAGCTTACATTTAAATGTAGCTTTGCCTTCATTTAAGAAAAAAAATATATAGAAGAATTCTTTCTAGAGTAAATAAGAATTTCCATTCAACAACAGAATCTTTGCTTTCTTTCTTTGTGAGAAAAGTATACAGTCTCCAAATCTGTTAACACTGAGTAACAACTCCCGGGATTTTGTTTTAGATATAGATGTGGCTACCAGGCTCTTATCATGGAGTGTGTAATGCCTTATATGCAGGGCTTGCTTAGCTTACACAAGAAGGAATGATAGTATGATTTGCCAGTATTTTCAGGAATGCAATGTTTATTAAAAGGGTGCCATCTTAAAACAGTAATAACACTTTATTTTCCCTTTTACCCCCTTGTCGGCCTTGCATCAGTTGCAGAATTTTAGTCTTTAGCCTCCTCCCCTCCCCCATGGCTTTCTGCAGTTGTAGTTGTTACTTTGCGCATTGCCATTTAATATGGAGTCTGCTCCCAAACCAGATGCATTTTCATCTGTTTTATCTGCTCTTCTAAGGTTGTAGGGTCTCAGAGGATCCCACAATCAAATGGAAGTATCGTCTGTCTTAATATTTGTAGACCACAATAAGAATAAAAATCAAAACCATAACTCATGTCGAGCTGGGGCTTTGACTTTAATCCTTTTGACTTTTATCTCAAGTCTTCACTCTGTTACTATAAATACAGTTTAAACCATTGTGAAAGGATCTTCATGCTTCTTTGTAAAAAAAAAAAATGGGGATTTGACAGGACTTTGTTTTACTGCACTAAGGGGTTTCTTTGTTACTGGCCTAACACAGAATATACTGTTATTTATATATTTATTCTAGATTAATTCTTTTTTTTTATATTTTTGACATGCGAAAATGTTGCTTTGAGGACTGCTTTTTGATAGTTTCCTCACTTTTTTTTTAAATAGGGGATGCTGTTTTTAAGATAATGATTCAGTGTATTAATTTGTTCCCTGAGTTTGCTTCTATTTATTTTATTCCTTACAATCTTTGTTTAGTCTCAGTGGCACTTGAAAATAAATCTTAACACTTCAGTAGCTTTGTGCTTGGCAATATGGCTGATTTATTCACTCATAGTTTAGATACATTTGTTCATACAGATAATGAACATCAATTTGATGTGTGTGTGTGTGTGTGTGTGTGTGTGTGTGTTTCCCAAGGTGACCTTTGGAGGAATTTTTTAAAAAATAGCAATTTACCCTGTTGGAAGAAAACAGCAATATATCCATTTATGCCACAGTGGGATTTTGGAAGGCTTTAAGTAAATTGAAGTTTGATAAATTATATTGTATTAACAATTAAGTAGGGGGGTTATTAAAGGAAATCTGCAAACCTTTTGCACAGTGAAGATTCTTTTGCATAATACATTACATTCTAAATAAACTGTTAGTGCTTCTATAAAATAAAGCTGAATGGCATTAGTAGCTGTTCGAATAGAAAACAATTCATAATTGTTAATTTGCTGATTGCTTTGCCTTTTTGTCTTTATGTTTTGGAAATATATATTCTCAGGAATGATAAGCATGGAGATGGGGGAGAGTCTTGGAACTGTCTTTTGGCATTTTCTCATTGTGCTAGTGATGCTTAAGTTTTAGGTTGTGATCAGGCCTCTTTAACAGTAAAGACAATTTTGACTTGCTATTTGGGGTCATCCCGAAAGTGCACATAAGCATAATTGTGAAAACGCTCATTGGCTCATAAGCCTGGTTAATCTATTTCTGCAAGTGGAGTTTTATTTTCAATCACTTAAATTTCACTTGGTTAGATTCAGCTGTTTTCTGAGCTCTACACTTAGCATCATGTCTTTATGCCTATATCTCATCATCTCTTCTTTCAAACATGGAACTTAAATTTCCATTCTGAAATTTGGAAGATAGAAAAGAGTTTGACGATTGCATTGCCTATTTAGACAAAGAATGAGTTTCAAGTTTGAAAAAATGTATTTAAAATTATGAATAATGGAAACTTAGGCCTAGCTAGGTTGTTAATTTTCCCCCTGCTGACATGAAAGAATTGAGTTTTGCATCTTTCTCTTCTTTGACAAATTCTTTGGTAGTAGAAGATTCCTTGGCATTCACAAATGGACTATTTTCACTATGGCTATTCACCACAGAAAAGATAATCAGGAAAGGAATTAAATTCAATATTTCATAATGTTATAGTTGGAAAACTTTACCAAAAATGCGTTGGAAATATGCAGTATAGCCCCTAAACATTTTATGGGTTTCTGTTTAGATGGTTCAAATTGTGGGAGAGGATCCAAAGCACATCCTTAAGGGGTATAAAGTTCAGTACAGAAGCAAGAAAAAGTGGAGAATGGCTAAACAGATACCATCTGTAGGTGGCCCATGAATGATCAGGCATGTGCTGGTTTAGATTCACAGAAGGGAGAAGCTTTGTGGTCGGTGGGTGACTGTGGAGGGCTTAATGGATTGGGTGAAACTGGGCTTGGCTTTGTAATAGGAGGAAATTTAAACAGGTGATGAGAGGAGTACATTCTGAGAAGAGAGCTGGATGGGCAGAGGGGTAGTAGTGTTTGGGCAAGAGGATACCCTCAGGGGGCCGATGAGCAGGTGAATTCAGAATATCAGAAGTCTGGAGGGAACAACCCCTGTCATACAACTGAAAATTAAATTGTGACCACATTAGAGAGGGACTTGAAAATCATTTTAAGGCAATGAGTTGTGGCATGGGGCTGGTGAGGTGGGTGGTAGGAGGGGAATTTAAAAACCCCACATCCCACGCAGACACAGAAACACAAAACAAAATGAATATCCCTTTTCACACGTGTATTTTTGCAATGGGGGAGGGAAGGAGAGAGAACACATGAGCGCATGCTTGAGAGGGCAATACCTATAGTTGGGGTGCCTCTGAATGCTACCATTAGTTGGCACTGAAAAGCCTGAAAATTAAATTAAATAATACATCTTTATTCTGTCATGTCTTTTGACAAATGAGGCAAAGTAAAAATTTGTCAATAATACACATTACATCTGTAGAAGACATATATGGTGTGCTCCATTTGTTCCCTAAAATGCCCTCTTGAGATCAGTAGGTAACTAGGATCATCTCAGTAACTGTACATGAGGGTAGCTCAATGACATGTCCAATATCATCATCATGTCCTTAGGGAATAGGACTGGACAGGATGCTTTTTCATTTTTTAAATTCTATCTTGATTTTCTGTTGTCCGTCCCCTCAATATGGGCATTAAACTGATGGAAATTTAACTGATCTGTTCCATGCAGGCATAGGACAGATCCAAGCCCATGTCAGACTTTCTCCCTGCCCTTTAGGTTGCCTGCCTTTTATTTTCCTCTCCTTCCTTTCCCTTTCTCTCTCTGTCCTCTCTCCTTTCCCTCTTTTTATTTCTGTCTTCACCCTTCTCCATCATAATTCTGCAGAGTTATTTCTAGTCTTATATTTTCTAGCCCCCCTCCCAGCTATGTCTCCAGCTCCTGGCTCCTCCTTGACAAGGCAGGAGGAGGGCCATCTACGTGGAACCACTTTCAGCTATTTGCCAGTACTGAGTGCCTTGATTGTTCTCCTTTTGTCCCTGCACAGTTGGTAGCTGCCCAAATCTAGCCCTGACTGAAACTTTCCCTGAAGAGCCCTTGGGGAACAAATAGAAACATTATATGATTAGCCACATTGTTTTCATTATTGAACAAATCTACATAAAAGGGTGGCAATTAACAGCTTTATCAGCCTGAACTTAGACACCTTCCTCTCCTCTTCCCTCAGTATTTCCACTTGAAGTGGTAACAATTAACTGTTGCTGGTTTTAATGTCAGCAACTGACAACACTAAATTGGGAATAGGCACTTCTCCTGGTTGATTGACATATGGCCCCCTGACACATTCTTATGTCAATTTAAGGCAAATTCATGCCCTGGGGTTAGAGCCAAAGGGCTTGTCAGAACATTGACTTTAATAGCTGAAATATATAACTTAAATGACACCCAAGACCTTAGCTTTGGTGGAACTTTTAGAACTTGAAGAATTCTTCAAAGCAGTGCAACGTATGCTTGGTTGATAAGCTGAAAAATTGTAAGATTTTTAAAATATATCTCCATAAACTTAATTTATGATATAATTATCATGGTTTTATTTTACATAATTTTACCATAAACTCAGGGAAAAGTAGATTGTGATTTTAAAAACCTGCAGCTAATATTTTCTACAGACTATTTTATTCTTCCTTTGCAACTATTATACAACAGTTAATTTCTGGGTAAATCAGAAAATCAATAATAAATTACAGTTGCCTGTGGCCTGAAGAAGGAACTATAATGGACTTTCTTCAGTGTGGTCACAAGACAGATGGCATTTTTAGGATTTTATCAGCTAAAATATATTAGAACCTATGTTAATAATTTCAAAGAATTAGGAATTGAGATTGAATCATTGGTCTGTTTTCCAGCTGAATCATAGGGCGGTCATGATGCAGTATTTACTCTTGTAAGTTTTCTTCTTCTTTTTTTAAATGTCAAAAATAAATGATTGAATATGTAATTTTTACATATTTCAAAACCTTTAGGTGATAGCCACAGTTGGTATCAGAACTTTCTACAAGCCTCCAGACCTCATCTCCCCCCATCCCCAGGTCCCTCTCTACAAGAAATTAAACACTTATTTAAAAAATTGTAAGAAAATTGTTTTGTCTTCAAAACCTTGTAACCAGAAATACTTTCTCTTTTTCTCTCTTTTAAGTTAATCCTAAACAGTTAATTTTTAAAAATCAGACATGTTATTGACCTTGTTCTCTTCTCATCACTCTTTTTATTCTCTCTTGCTCACTTGAGTGCTCTTTCTCCTCACATTTCTCCTTTAATGTTGATACAATTCGGGATTCTGCCTGTCTCCCCCTTTTTAATCTCATTGTCCACATCTCCTACCTTCGCACCCACCCCAATAGCCAGTCTTCCATGATGAGGATAGCAACCTTGATATTTTCCCTGAATTTCAGATTTCTGTTAACAATTCCTATTTTTTGTCTCTAGGAACTGTGGATTTTTTAAGTGTAATTTATCTAGGTCCTTTTAACATTTATTGCACACTTCCCACAAATGCATAATGCATTGGGCATGCAGAGAATTTGACAGCATCCCTCTCTGGGAGGGACTTAGTATGTGGGTCTGTTGTTGTTCAGTGGGGTCTGACTCTGTGTACAACATAAGGAAACATTCCCTGATACTGTGCCATCCCTGGCAACAGCAGATTGCTTGGGATTGTTAGGGAGTGGATTGTCAGGTCATCCTTCTCCCATTTTTGCAGTGTTGGGATCAAACCTGGGGCCTCAGAGAGTGTAGAGCAGCACTCTACCAACTGAGCTAAACCCCATCTGTGTGAATCTAAGCACACGGAATCCCTCAAAAATGATGAAATGTGTCATAACTACAGCCTGCATTCAGCTCCTCTTTTTCTGTGCTTTTACCTAGTTTTGACTTTCCAAATAGTTTTTTCTCTAATCTCGTTTTCAAATCTTACTTGTAGGATCTATATATATCTTTGTAGAACATATCTAACTTTTTTGAGTCACTCTTCTGCTTAGACCTTTGTGATTACATTTAAGTTAAAGACCAGCAGGCCATGAGCCTCCCATTTCAATATTACAGATACTTTTTAAAAAGTGATACATGATTATTTTCCCCAATATGTAGAATTTTGTAAACCACAGCAACCCTCTCATTTTGTAGCAATTTCTATAGCTTTATGTTTATTATATATTCTTTTTATACACAACACAATGGTTATTTAACATTAGTTAATTGATTATATTTATTAGCATATTTTATCAACTTTTGTGCTCAGTTGTATTTCTTTGTTATCCTTCCCATTCTTTCTAAATTGCCTCCTTAGCTATTTTTATTTTATTCTTTTTATGTGAAAGCCTCTGGGTCTTCTCTGAAGGCCTTGAATCTTTATACATCTAAAATATGCTTTGACTTTTAAAAATTCTTTTTATTAAACTTTAATTTGAAACATTGACTTAGATGAGAAATGAGTGAGTAGATGGTCATATGTCTGTAATGCATATCCTTTCCTGAAATCCTTTCTATCCTCATACATTAAGTCTAAGTATAGTCACACTTTGTTACAAAACTGGTCAAAAGCAGCTATTTGAAGCATTTTTCCCAAATTTGCATTTTCATACAATTCAAAAAGAGTTCTTTCTACAAAGCTCAGCAAATCTTTCATTGATGAAGTACAGAAACTTAGCAGGAAAAACTAGGAGACCCCATTTAGTCTTCATCTTTGAATGATATTTTAGCTAGTTACAAAAGTCGCAGTTGACTATATTCAGTTCTTTAGAAATGATTCTTCATTGTATTCATGTATCAATAAATGAAACATCTGGTATCCTCTGAGTGAAATTGTTGTTCTTTAGTTGGTTATATGTTTTTTGTATATGATGGTGGTTACATATTCTCTTTATCCTTGAGTTTTTGCAGTTTTAAAACTCTTAATATTGATGTGTAGATTTGTCTTTATTTTACTTGATACTTGAGTGTATTTAATTGTTGCTATTTTTATCCTTTAAAATGTGAATCATGTCATATAGAACTTATTGCCTTGCATCTTTACTAGACTATAAATTCTTTGAAATCTTTTCTGAAATAATGTCTTGCTATAAAGCTCAGACTTCCAACCTGTGATCCTCCTATCTCAACCTCCCAAGTACTGGGATTACAAGCATGAGCCACCATCCCTGGCTAAATCAGAAGCAAGAAAGGATCTGGAAAACCAGGCTTGAAAACCAGTCAGAATCAGAAGAGGCTTGGCACAAAAGAAAAGGACAAAGACAATGTCATACTATAAGAATAGTTTAGTTAGGATGTTGCTATGGCACTACTTCCCATCAGTGACTATAGGACACTCACTGCTGTCAAAGAATCATGAATGTGTCATCATCTGCTGTCTTTGCATCCCATGTTCAAGATTCAAGTTCATGTTGTTGTTGTTGTTAGGTGCCGTTGAGTCGGTATCCGACTCATAGCGACCCTCATGGGGTTTTCAATGGCTAACTGTTTCGGGATTGCCTTGGGAGTAGATTGCCAGGTCCTTCTCCCATTTGTGCGGTGCTGGGAATTGAACTTGGGACCTCAGAGACTGCAGCGCAGTGCTCTACCAACTGAGCCAAATCCCAGCTTCAAGTTCATAGGCAGAAATATCTAATTGACAGACTCTAGTGCCATGTCTGTTCCTTAGCTGCTACGGAGGGACAAAAAGGTATATATAACCTCTGTGATCCCTATCATGGGAGCATCTCCATTTGCATTTTCATAGGAACAATAAAGTCCATAAAAGCTGAATGCCTTTTGCCTTTCCCTACTCCTCTTCTCAGAAACTGCTGCCTTTATATCTTTCAGTAAAAATCACCTACAGCTTCACAGTTGTTATATCTTCAGACCCTCTTGTCACCATTAATGCTGCCTTCTGTTTTTTTCTTTTATTCAGTAAATCACTGAATTCTACCAATTTTATCTCTTTTTTTCTTCAAATCTTCAAATCCTTATCTTCTTTAAATCTAACATTATCCATTTCCATGGATATGGAATTTAGGTAGTATGTGCGCTAGGGAGACAGCATAGATTAATGATGGGCCTAAAAGTAAAGCAGATTTGTGTTTGAGTACATGTTCTGCCACTTAGAATATGTTTGACCTTGGGCAAGTTGTTTTACATCTCTCAGTTTTAGTTCCATTGTCTATTAAAGGAATAATAATAATAATAATAATAATAATAATATCTCTTAAAAAGTGGTTGGAGTATTTAAGTAAGATAATGTGAACAAATATATTTAATACAGTGTCTGACATAATAACATGCCAATTATTAGTATCTGGCTATCTCATCTTCTCTTCAAGTTGCTACATCACTTTTTAAGTTGTTTCACTGACTCTAGACTTGTTTCTACTTGAAGAAGAATAATCAAGAAGAGTCATTCTTCTCCTGTCTCTAATCACTTATTTAATAGTAAAGCTGGTTCATAGTGGCTCCCTTGAGTCCAACTTAATCCCTGTTAGAAACAGATGGCATTATCTTAATGGAGTCATTGAGAAAGTTAGGATTTAGCAAAAGAAAATAACAAGGAATTATGAGGAACAACAAATAAGGAACAACATTAGGAAATTGTTAGACTTGAAGGGCTAAGAAAAATGAAGTGGTTACAGATGTGAGGCGGCTTGAGACTGTTAGGAGAAAGAAGGCTGCCAGACAGAAATTGTGGTCTTAGATGGTAGAACAGCCTTCATTCCTGTGAGGAAGAACCACAGAGATTGGTATTCTAGCTCCTCTTTTTTTCCATTCTCTGATCTCTTGGTGCCTCCTTTTGGTCAAACTGTACAGAAAGACTGGGTGGTCTCTATTGAGGAAGTTCATAGACATCAGCCTACTGGGCAAAAGAACTAGATTGGGACGGGTAGATGGTGAATCTGGAAACTGCTCATGGAGACTGCCCAACATACCTCTTAAAAAAAACCCTTTCAATAGCTTTCAATTATTTTAAGAGTAGAGTTCCCACATGTTTCAAGCCTATAGGTCACTCTTCCACATACATCTCTGATCTTATTATTTAATTCTCTTGCCACTGGCATTCCAAGTTCCAGTCATATCAAAGTGCTTTTAGATCTTTGAATTTATCATACCGTTCATAGTTTGCTTTCACTTTGTACCTGTTGTCCCATCTCTTTTTGAAGTCCTTTCTCCCCATCCTTTTTATCAGGAAAAGTTTTCTACTTTCTTTTGATTTCCGCTTCCTTTGATAAGCTTTTATATGCTCCCCAAAGTACTTTGCAGTATTTCCAATATATGGCAATTTTCTGCATACTTTCTCATTTATAATTTTTCCTAAGTGATGCTGCACAGCCTAAGTGGGTTTTGATTATGGTTGAATTAAGGGAATAAACCAAAGAAGATTTAAATTAAGGGAATAAACAAAAGACTAGTTGATAGGGCCAAGTCTTTAAAACTTTTCAACAGATCTGAAGAAAGAGAGGGGGCTGCTCCATAAAATTTATATCCTCTTAATTTACTACGATGTGTCATTGTTGAATTGTTGCTGTAAAGAGCAAAGGAATCAAATTCCTTTGGATTTTGGAAGTCTATGTCTACTTCTCGCTCACTGGTAGCACCTTTTATTTCATTGGGATAATAATTTTATAGTCATTATAATAAATAGCACTGGAAAATATTCAATTTTGCCATTAAAATGTTAAGTATGATGTGAATGAAATAAGATATGGGGATTGACCTTTGGCTAATTAACTTAAAAAAAGAAAGAAAAACCTTTAGGGCCCAAATGAAATTTTTCTTTGTATATTTCAAATTGTGCCATGCAGTAGAATTTCAGAAACTGAAAGTAATGTTCTTCTGTGTTCAATTTTAACAAGGTACAATGATGATCTATAAAGACTTCCTTTGACTTGCAAATCGAAAGAAGAAGGCTGGCACTGTGGCATGTGCAATTTGGTAGGCTGAGGCTAGAGAATCATAAATTTGAGGCCAGTTACAG
This sequence comes from Pedetes capensis, assembly GCA_007922755.1. NCBI lineage: Eukaryota > Metazoa > Chordata > Mammalia > Rodentia > Pedetidae > Pedetes > Pedetes capensis. The sequence continues at coordinate 37,354 of VMDO01006568.1, forward strand.
CCTGTGCAACTTAGCAAGACTCTGTCTCAAGATAAAAAAAATAATGAAAAGGGGTTAGGGTGTATTTCAGTGATAGACCACTTGCCTAGCATGAACAAGGCCCTAGGTTCAATCTGGAAAAGAAAATCATCATCATTATCATCATCATCACCATCATCATTTGGTACATGGATTATAACAAAGGTTAGACATCTTTCCAAGTAAATCATTTTTATACATGTAAGTAAAGTACTGAATTTGATAATGATGATCTAGTCTTAGTATATCAATTATTGTAAAATAATTACTATCAGTCAAGTGTATTACTATAGTTTGGATCTAGAATGTCTCCAGTGGTCCATGTGTTGAAGTTTTGATCCCCAGCCTGTGATGCTATTGGGAAGTGGGGAACCTTTAAGAGATGAGGACTAGTGGGAGGTCTTAGGACACTAGGCACCAGCCCTTAAAGGGGATTGTGGAATTTTGGTCTCTCCCTCTCTCCCTTATGTTACTGGCCACAAAATTAATGGTTTCCTCTGTCATGCACTCCCCACCATAAAGTGCTGCCTTCTGTAGGCCCAAAGGCAAGAAACCAACCAATCAAAAATCAAAGCCTCCAAAACTGGGAGCCAAAATAATTTTTTTCTCTTCATACATTGATTATTTTAGATATTTATCTCAGTAACAGAAAATAGACTAACATATATACCAGTGCTTTTACCACTAATTAATAGGAATGACTAATAAAAAGGTATTTTGGACACTGACATAAACTTGTATGTATTATAATGCTTAATCCTGTGAGCAAACCTAGGAGGCCTTTTGTAGTATTATCCACATTTTTCAAAAGAAGAAATTGAGATTTTAGAGGATCCATTAGTTGAGTTTCTACAGCCATAGCATCCTAGCATCTGATCCCTCCCTGCTCTTAGAAGCTAAGCAGAGTTGGCCTGGTTAGTCTTTAGCTGGGAGACAACTTGGGAATACCAGATGCTGCTGGCTAGGGAGAAGGACCTGGCAATTTACTCCCCAAACAACCCACCATTAAAAACTCTATGAATAACAGAGAAGCACTGACTATAGTGCTGGGCATGGCATAGTGTAGAGGAGTGTTTTGTTCTGCTGTACATAAGGTTGCTATGAGTAAGATCCAACTCAGTGGCGCCTAATAATAACAACCTAGCTGAGTATTTCTTAGTTGCACGTGAAATAAACTTAAACCAATTTAAGGAAAAGGGCTCGAATAACTGAGAAATCCAAGAATGGACTTTAGTTTTGAATGGATGTAGAGATTATTGACTGTCTTCAATGTATTAACTTCCTTTCCATCTTTTGACTTTATTTTTTCCTTGGCTTCATATTACAGACAGAGTTCTATTCAAGTGTCTGAGAAGATAAAATGCTCATAGGCACTGCAGACCTGCATTCTCCAAGTTTAGCTACAGTAGAGTAAAGAGAATCAATCTCATTCTCCCATCCCCATCCGTATCCTTATTTTATAAATGCCTATCTTAGGGAAGACTTCACTTTGTCCTCACTTGGCTAATAGGCCTGTTCCTCCATGACCAGCTATAGCCAAGATCAAGGTAATATGATTGATCATCACACAAGAATGATACGGAACAGAAGGAAAATTATACCAAAGTACCAATAAAAGTCAGATGGAAGGTATGCTTGGAAAAGAAATGATAAATATCCTTGCCTTTGTTACATAAAGAAGAGTTAACTTGCTCAGCTAGTAAGTGGGACAGAAATGGTTGAAGTGTATGTTTGCCTGACTTTAGTTTTCTGGAACTTAAGTATTCTCCTAAGATTCTTTCCCATTCATTCTTTCTGGTCTTATTTTTACAATATTTATTTTATACTAAAACCATGCTAAAGCCCAGGCAGCCATTCCAAACCTCCTAAATATTTCTTTGGTCTGCATCTATGAAACCTACTTTCCTGATTTAGGGGCCAGAAATTACCATGGATGATTTCTGTTCTATTTTCCCCCATAGGCTAGTATCTTTACAGTAATATATGAGTTGTCTCTGTATAGTACTTATAACATAGTTTAAAACAATTCGAGATCTGATCTATTTAGGTCTTAACACACTGAAAAACATATTTCTGCATAAAGCTTCCAGACACTTTTTGAGCATAAGTAAATGTTTTTATTCACTGTCTAAAACGCAAAGTTTTCTTCCCTGAGTTGATCATTACCCATGGGGGATGTTAAATTAGCCAGAGAGAACAAACCTTTATTCTGTCTGGATGAAATCCTCCCTCCTTCCTCTCAGTGTTGAGATAAGGTCAGCTGAATCAGCTCATGGCTCCTTATTTCATGGAGAAATTGATGGACATCACAGTGTTATTTTATTGTCATTTTCTATTATTCATTTAACAACATTTTTCCTCTTCTAGAGCTCAAATGAATCAGTGATGGTGCTTCAGAAAATTTCTGTCTCCTCTTTTCCCTCTTTTTTCAACTTTGTCCTTGGTTTTGTAGAAGTTTACCCTTAACCTTTTCAGCTTAGAAAGAGGTGGAGGTGCCCAGGACTGATGTTTATTCACCCTCAGTTCTGGGCAGAAGTGCTCACTGTGTTTAAAGAGAAGAACAAATTGCATCCAGATCCAGCAGGGTATTTAAGAAGAGAGTGAGAAGAAGAAATAAAGACTCCATTCACTGTGAACAAAGATGTTATCTCCTTATTCTCAAACGTGCTCCCATTTGTGTCTATCTTGTTACTTTTGCTATGTTGTCTTCTCCATCCAAGTTCTAGGAGCTATATAGGGATTGGTGGACTGTCATCAGCAGGGTAAATACATACATAGCATTTCCTTTTAAGCTAATGACTCTACAATTTGGTTTGCAGAATTCACAATTCACTGAGTTCAGCTTCATAGTATGAAATGCAGCCATGAAATAACGCATTGTTATTTGTTAAAAGCCTTAGTGGAGAATGAAGCCCTTTCTTAGTTGACTCCACCTACTCCATCTTTTCATAAAATATTATCTGTTGTCTTCTCAGGGCTAGGCACTAGTGGTAGGCAGTTTTCATGCAAAAAGCGACTCTATGCACATGATGGGTGACATCCAGAAAACACGAATGATGGAGAAACAAATAGTAGGACTTTTCTAAAGCTTACTGATGTAATTTTTCCATGTCTGTATGTGCATATATCTGTTGATGAAGGCCTCTAGATGAAAAAGATTGTCTTCTATTAAGTCATAAAAATCTTTGTAACACCTGGGCAACAGGTATTTTTTTAAAGTCAGCAGGTTGGTGTGCAGATTTTTCATTTGTCCTCCTTAGGGGCATGTGGCAGGATCACACTTCATTGCTGCCTGGAAGTTTGGCAAGACCATGGGAGTTGTTTGTTACCTCTGGCTTGACGCTTTTCTGAGAGGGTGTTTGATTTTCCTTATTTCTTTCCTGGTCATGCTGATCTCAGAAGCCAGTGGCAAAGTAGAATCTCAGTTAACCTGGTTCTTGGTTAGATACATGAATGTGAGTAGTAGTTATCTTAATTCCTGGGGTTTTGGGGTTGGTTTTTATTGTTGCATATCCCTGCCTATCCTGCCAGAAACAGGCATGCCAGGTGTTTTTTATTCTAGGCCACCTTTTACCTTTGTTTATGGGATAGTAAATATATAATTACATGTTTAAGAGGTAGATTAGGGAAACAAGGTTAAGTCTCTTTCTTTCCTTCTGTATCACATTAAACTAATTTAGAAAATCTTCCTCATCAGTATTTGATATTTTAAACCAGTAAACAATAGAGAATTTTTTATTACTAGAAAAATTCTTTTATACTGCATCTTAGATAATTCTGTTTATATTTTTGCCTTAGAAAATAATCACTTTTCCTCCCATCTGTCTCCTGAAAAGGAATATTTTCTAACCAGCAACAATAGGACTAACAATAGGACAATTATTGATAACAGGAATTGAACTTCAAGATAGTTGAAGAGATAAAGGGCATCTAGACGTTTTAAATGCATTCATATTTCTTTTCTATTTTTCTTTATTTATAAATGTTGGTGAGGTAAAGAGTAATAAGTCTTTTGCTATAACCATTATGCAACTATTAAGTCACTTTTGCTTTCTAAGTAGAGACAAATTTTGTTTCATTGAAAAGGTGTGGACAGAGCTCCACACCACTGGGAAGAGGAAAGCAAGAAATTGTCAGTGCCTCCTTTTGCTTCCTTTCTTTCTTTCCCCTCTTCCCCTTTTGGCCTGGAGATGCACCTCCACCAACAGATTAGACTTACCCGTCAGTGTGTCTCTGAGATTCTGCTAAGTTTCCTGTCCACTGAGGGTTCAGTCCCCCTTGGGCTGCTTCCCACTGGATTCTACTCTTCCCTAGATACAGTATCCAGCAACCTCTGACAGCTGAGAGTCTCCCGTTGAGCCCTACCCCTTCATGTAGGAATGAGGAAGCCTGTTTCGAAAGCCTGCAGACTTTCATACCGCAAGGAGTATGTTGATCAGGTGTATCCTGAGCCATATGAATGGCATCTAGCCATTCAGCTCGTTGATAGCTGTGTTGTCTGTCACTGACCAAAAGCTCAAAACCAGGAAGTTTCCTGGAATTTTCCAACAATCCTTTCCTCAAATGAGAATGGAGTTGTAAATACACAATCCCTGACATGTTAAATTGTACTTCATTCTTTTCTTTTTTTTAACTCTGACATAATTTATCTGCAGAAGACATTAATTTTCTGAGGGAATTCCTTATCTACAAACATTTTGGCCTTTATATAGCTGTGCAGCTACTTAATTATAATTATTGTAGGTAAGGCCACCTCTGAATTGCTAGGGTCACAAAATAGAATTTCATCTTCCCGTTTTAATTTAGCATAATATACTGCTGATATGTTTTATGTTTATATAGACTCCGCACTGGAATATATACAGATTATCTAGACATTGGTCGTTTTATGTTTTACTATCAATGGCAGGCATAGTTCTTCTTAAACTTGAATGCAAAAGTAGTTAACAGTACTCTCAAAATCCTTTCTATAGATAATATAGATTGGGAAGATTAATTCCTTGAGAGCCTAATGTCTACTGTGTGTAGTGCAGCAGATATAAGAGAACATGTCTGGTCTAATTTATCTTCACGTACAATTTAATAATACTGAATGGCAACCTCTGGGAACAATCTAAGCAAAACTTCATGTGATTGTTAATTTAGAGTTGGCTAATAAATAACTCTTTCTTTGTATTCCTTCTTTCAAAGGGATAGATATTTTGATTACTTCAAAGTTAATCATTTGTCTTTATTCTAACATCAAAATATGGTATTACAGAACAGCGAATGCCCAGTTTTGTTTTAAGCAGAAGTCAACTTATAAAATTAGAGCTAAGGAAGGCTAGGAAGCAAAAGGGACTATCTGATTTCATAACGAATCTTTTGTTGGCAAAGGTAAGTTTTAATATTTCTTGGCTTATTTAAAGAGACCCAGCCAGTATTTCATATCAACAAATATCGACTGATTGAAAACAGTTCTGCTTTACTCTGTGCCCTGATGAATGTGGCCTTCATTTTGCTGGCACATAGTTTAAGAGGCAGGACCAGAAAAGGGGGTAAGATGGCCAGGATTGTAAAACTGGGCTGACATTAAGGCAGTTAGTACATCAAGTAGCATATAAAAATAATTGCCCCAATAATTTATTCAGCATAAATCTTGATGCCGATATTTTAATGTATCATTACTTGAGTATAGTAAATCAGCATGGGAGACCTGTGAGTGGGTTTTTAGTATAAGCCATTATGGTAGATTTTTATGCATGACTCCAATTAAAAATGGAAACATAATATCACATAAGCCTATTGGTCTGGAGAAAGGCCTTTGGGTCATATTTCTAAAATCTTAGGACACCTGCTTCATATTTTTAAAATGTTAGTCTTCTTTCCAAAGCCTGGGAAGCAGGAATTCCTTCAGCTATTACTCATCATATTTAAGTTCTGGGATAAAGACCTTTTATTATTAGAATTATTTATAGCTTTAGTGAGCATCTCATATCATAAAAATTATTTAATATTTAGATGTTACCTCCAAAGGGATCAATGTGTGTATCTAACAAAGGGGTACACTATGCCTTCTCATCATTTTAGTTCATTGAGGATTTTGGTTGCACTGGGTGTGGTGGCACATGCCTGTAATCCCAGCAATTTGGGAGGCTGAGGCAGGAGAATTGCAAGTTTGAGGCCACAGGCAGCCTGTGTAATTTAGTGAGACCCTGTCTCAAGGGAGATAAAAGAAGGGGCTGGGGGTGCAGCTCAGTGGCAGAGTGCTTGCAAAGTATGTGTGAGGCCTTGGGTTCAGACCATGAATACCCTCCCTACACACACACACACACAAATGGTTTTGGGTTGCCAGTGATGAAGAGATTTCAGCAATGGCTACTCATCTTCTAAAGGAATCAGAAAAACTGAACACTGTGGTGCATGTTTGTAATCCCAGGGACTCAGGCTGCTGAAGCATGAGGAGTGTAAGTTCAAGGCCAGAGGCAGCCTGCATGACTTAGCAAGACACTGTCTCAAAATACAAAGGGGGCTAGAAGGCTTGGTGGTAGAGCCCATACTTAGCATGTGTCAGGTCGTAGGTTTAACCCCACAGTACTGCTAAATAAACAAATGTCGGAAAAATTAACAAACATCTGACATACAAGCATTTATGATATGTACCTCTTTAAGTTAATTTTTGTGTTGGCGACTGAACCCAGGGCCTTTTTAAATATTCTGTGAAAGGAACCAACTTTAGGCTTAATAATAACAGATACAATGGTCCTGGATATTTGATTAACCAATTCAGTGTAAAGAATTCATTGTTGTTGTTATTGTTAGGTGCCATCGAGTTGGTATCTGACTCATGGCGACCCTCATAGGGTTTTCAATGGCTGACTGTTTCGGGATTGCCTTGGGAGTGGATTGCCAGGCCCTTCTCCCATTTTTGCAGTGCTGGGAATTGAACTCTGGACCTCAGAGACTGCAGCGCAACATTCTACCAACTGAGCTAAATCCCAGCCCAAAGAATTCATTAGAAGACTTTTATAACCAGAAGCTAGTACAGGAGACTGGTTGGTCTTAAGTAATGCCGGGAAAGAATCAGTGGACTTGACCAGGGTGCTCTCAGTTCTATTTCTTTGTGCACAGTAGCCTTATTTTCTGAGCCTGGCTTCTTCTACCTAGCTAGGAGCACAGCTTCCAGCAAATCTCAAGTCCTCCATTCTGTGGAGTTATGGCCAGAAATCATTGAGGTGTGCTTTTGTTGAGTTTAGGTTTATGTATCCTGGATACAGCTAATGATTGACCCTCATGTGTACCCAACACCAACCATCCCTCCATCGTGTCTTAGTAGACAACTTTTCAATATCTGCAGGATTGTGACAGCTCCCATTCAACCTGAAATGGGAAAGGAAACTCTTCAGAGAAAGGAGTTGTGCACACAAACCATGAAGTTGAGTACATCAGCACTTTTTGGCATGAGTTCATCTTGTTTTCATTCCTTAGGCAAGTTTTCATTAAGTGCCTACCATGTGCTAGGCCCTGGAAATTTAGCAGCAGACTCATATAAACAAGTACCAAGATGATCACACTTCAGTAGGATCTGGATTACAGTACCACTGCTGGAAACAGGATAGTCAGAGGTCATTTGTATGTAGACTAAATTAGTATTTGAGGGGACTTGAAAGAAGACATATGGCTTAGTTTCCCTTCTCTTATTTTAAATCTACATCTAAGTAAATTAGATGCTTGCTACTTTCCCCTCCCCCAATTTCAGTTAATCCAGAGAATAAGTGACTCCAGAGATGCTGATGGCATGTTTTATTGTATTTCATCTTGGTCAGTGTGTGTGCTTGGTAAATATTTGTTAAACCAGTGAATTATTGGGAGGTGATGCTATTGTCTAACTATAGTCAGGATAAAAGGATTACTATTAACTGTGACTAAGTAGACATCATTGCCTTTGTCGTTCCTCAGCGTTTAAGTAGGCAGAATTAAATAATTCCATCTAACATTCATTTTATGTAATTATCTAAAGATATATTTAACAACTAATTCCTTCTGGGTATTGCTGTGGCTTTTTAGACTAGTTTGTGGGAATATCCTTGAAGAATTTTCCTGACTCTGAACCATGATTAATGTTTGTTTTTAAAAAAAATTCAATGTAGCTATATTTCATTTTCTCCTCTGTGCTTTACAGTCTATGGCATATAGCTGTTTCTGTTGTTTGATTATTCATTTTGGCTCCTTCTGGAGCTGATTTAAAAGTAGTTGTTAATCATTATATAATTTACTTAATATATGCATAATTAATATAATTTATGTAATATACAGATATTGTAAATATATAGCTTAAAGATTATGAATGCCATTTGTGCTTTTAAATACAAAGACATAAAAAACATGAAATTTTCTCCTTTGACTTTTTTCTTCCACTCTCCAGGGTAATAATTGTTAATGTTGGATATTTGTATGTGATGTGAGTGTGGGTAGGGGTTTGTGGGTGTATGTATATGAACACGGCATATGTGTGAATGTGTACTTTCTCTCTTGTTCTCTTCTCCCTTGTCCTTCTCCTCCTTCTTTTCTTCTTTTTTCATTACTGGGGGGTTGAACACCAGGCCTCACACATGCCTCCTGAGTTACTGGGATTATAGGCATGTGCCTCCATGTTTGGCCACATATTATTCTTTAACTTGCTTATTTTTATTCATCACTTTCTCATGGATATCCATCCATGTCAGTACCCATTTTCTTATTCCTTACTCTATTCTTTGTAGTGACTATGCATTATTTTGTGGTTTGTTTCTTCACTTACTTGACCATCTTCCTTTTAGATTGTATCTATCTCATTTTTTTGTTGTTGCAATTTCGTGCAATGCTCCACTGAAGATGCAGAATGGATTTTGGATTTCTGTAAGAAAAGCACCTAAGGTGAAATATATTCAATAAATAGGGTTACTACCTTTTACATTTTAATAGCACTGTTATATTACCCTCTACCCAAGTTTGCTCCATTGGATAAAACTACTATATTATGATGATGAAAACTTGGAACAGAAGGGTGTGGGTTTGGATCTCAGCTCTTCTTCTTACTTGGGAATAGACTGATACAAATGAATTAATGTATTGGTGTCTCACTTCTCTCCAAAAACATACTCTAAGGGGTGATTGTGGAATTAGATGTGTTAACCTAAGTCAAGTTCTTAGAAAAGTTCCTGGCCTATTTCTATTACAAAGTGCTTTATAGCATTATGTAATATTCACTGCTATTATTAACACCACCACCTTGTAAGAAATCCCAAGGTTTCTAGTAATTGACATTTTGCAGTATCATATGCAGAATATTCTGGCTTTGACCACAGAGGTCCCTCTTGGCCATTTCCATATGCGCAGGAATTTTATCTCCCTATGCATATGCAGGGCTGGGATTTGGCTCAGTTGGTAGAGCGCTGTGCTGCAGTCTCTGAGGTCCCGAGTTCAATTCCCAGCACCGCAAAAATGGGAGAAGGGCCTGGCAATCCACTCCCAAGGCAATCCCGAAACAATCAGCCATTGAAAACCCTATGAGGGTCGCTATGAGTCGGATACCGACTCAACGGCACCTAACAACAACAACATGCATATGGAAGTAAAAATACACATTAAGCATCTTAATTTTCATAATATTATATCAATCCTAACATCTGCAAATCTTGTTTCTGGAGTTATATCCATAGTTAGTAATGGAATATAAATAAACTCCAATTTGTTGTCAGAGTATGTAATGTTGATTTAATCATGTTAGATCTTGTAAAGATTATCTACTTGGATTATTTTCACCTAATATTCCTGATTATATTTTTGTGTTATGACTAGAATTCTATGGGAATTCATTCTCTGTGTTCTATATTTGCTTTTATGAAATCCTGATTGAGGATACTGTCTATTACCACCAGGGACCCTATGAATTTTGATATAAAACAATTCCCTTTAGTTGAGAAATAGGAAGAACTTTATCTGCTCTGAAAAACTCATGTTTGTTTAACTCAGTTAATGTGAGTTAACTAACTCTACCTTTGAAACCTGCCACAGAATTAGGACAACTGTAGATGGAACAAAAAATGATGAAGTCTAAGTGTAATGGCAAGATATTGAAATAATTTACAGACAGATCAGGGAGTTCTGCTGATAACCATGGGAATAATCATACCGAATAGTAAAGGAATTGGCCAGATGACCTGGGTTCAAATCTTGGTTCTTCCCCTTTCTACCTGTGAAACTTTGGGCCAAGTAAGTGAACTTTTTGTGCATTAGTTACTTTATCTGTCTTTTTTAAAAAATGAGGGTGATGACACACTCTATTTGATAGAGTTGTTGTTATAAGGAATAAATGAGTTCATCTGCATGGTAGAATAAAGTTTGATGCAGAGTAACTTCCATGTAAGTATTAGTCATTGTTTTAAAAGAAAGGGCAAAATTTTTGAAATTATATACTATTGAGCTTTATCTCAACACTCAGTAAAATTCTAGAATCTGTTAAACAGATGATTGTGAGCATTTAGAAATAGAAGTTAAGATCCCTGGAAGGCATTATGGATTCTCTCAGTTAATTCATGTCAAGCTAAATTAATTTATTTTTGATAGGATTATTAGACTTATACTTCAGAAAGATATGCCTGTTAGAGCTCAATTTCAGCCAGTTACTTGACATGAGTCTATTGTGAAGCTCTTTTAGAAATGATGGACAGTTATGAACTGAGTGATAGTATAATTAAATGAATTTGTAGCAGATTGAACATCTATAGGCAAAGAATATCGATTGAATAATCAGTATCAGTCTAAAGGAAGATCCCAGTGGCAGCCACAGTGGTTTGCTTTCTGTTGCTTTGTTTAGGTCTGTCATGAATAACTTGTAGGCAGGCATCAAAATCATGCTTGTCAAGTATGTTCATGTCATAGAGTAAAAAGGGAATCTCAGCTATTGGGCAACAGAATAATGATTCCAAAGCAACTTTATAAGTTTGAACAAATAACCTGCAGCTAAAAATATAAAATTTACCTAGCCCCCCCCCCCTTTTTTTTTTGTAGGATTTTTTTTTTTTTTTCTGGGATACATAGAAATCTGGGGGAAGATTTTCCTGGGAGGAGTTTAGCTATTCTATTGGATAATTTGTGACTAATAATGTCTCAGTTGTTGTTGCTGTTAGGTCCCATTGAGTCAGTGTCTGACTCACAGTGACCCTACTGTACAACAGACAAAACACTATTGTCAGTGCTTCTCTCCTATTCACAGGGTTTTCAATGGCTGATTGTTTTTTGGGAGTGTGTTGCTGGATCCTTTTCCCATATGTTTCAGAGGCTGTACAAATAGATTGAAACCAGCACAAGTTCATTAAAGAAAGATATTTGGCAAGTTTGAAAAATAGATTAAAGAAGTATGGATATAATTTCAGGAGCAAATGTTGAAAGATCTGAAAGTTAACATTAAGTGGCAGTGTGAGGTGGATGCTGAGACGAGCAGGTGTCATACGAAGCTGTATTAATGTATTTATAGGAAATAGAAAAGAAATTTAATTGTTTCACTGTATTTTGGTTAAACTGTGGTTAAAGTAATAATGGCATTTAATGTGTTTTAGTAAGTGTAATTCTTAAAGATGAGTTTTTTTAGAGTGACATTGGAAAACTGAAGAGTATTCAAGGAAGGGTGATTTGCATGGCACTATCTGCAAACTGTTTTATCTGATGAGTGATGAAAGAAAATAAGGTTCCATTAACCTGGAAACAAAGAAAGACTTGGCTCATAATGTTAAAAAATATGTGGCAGCTTATCATGTGAATAACTTAATGGGCCCCATTTTGCAAATTCATATAAAACAGTTGTCTTTTAAGCCTACATATTAGGACAGTGCTTATAATTTAATATTAAATAATTGTTGATATATTCAGAGTAAGAAATTAGAACTAACAGAAGTAAAAAAAAAGCAGACATTTTACTCAATGCAGAGAAAAGATTTTATAAAAACCAATTGACTCTGAGTAGAGTAGATATATTTCTGTGGTCGGATGAGTTATTTTTCATTAAAGGAGTATTTTACTTTTTGAAACATGTTTCATATATATCATCATTTAACCAACTGTTATTTTTCTTTTACATTTTAAAATGCCATGTTTGTCCTGGGTGTCCCTCACTTTCCATTTTCTTTCTGTGTAGCAATGGAATGTTAGTTGTGCCATGATGACACTAGGCACCCTTTGGTTAGGTTGACTTGTGGATCTATGGCAGCCTACATTTGGCAGAGGCCAGAAGATGAGGGATGAGAATATGTGGCTAACATTATGACCACATCTCATGTCCATCATTTTTGTATAGCTCTCTTCTGTGTATTGACAAGATCTGTTATTTCTAGGCTAAACACAGAGTGTGGGGTTTCTTTCCCCTCCATAGTATTAGCTAATGTTTGTTAACTCTCATTGCTATATGCAGTCATTTGGCTTGCTGGAATAATAAGTGCCTTACACTGATTATCTCCTTTAGTTCTTACAACATTTTTGTAAATGATGAAGTGAAGGGGGTTGAATTTTCTAACATCAGACAACTAGTGGGTAGAGGCTCCTGGTTCACTTGAGTCTGAAGCTCATAAAATTCATTATTATTTGATAAAAAATTACAAATATCAAGTGAATCAAAACATCCTCCAAATTGCATTGCTCTTTATTTACTGAAGCCTACTTAGCAGTACTTCCATGTAGGGATGTGGACGTGAATGAGGACTGAGCTCCTTGATCTCATGAGGGTTGCAGTGTAGCGGGAAAAATATCATTAAACAGGTTACACTAATTAATGACAATTCTGGCAGATACTACCAAGGGAATGTACAGTTTAAATCATTACCTGAGAGTTCAAGAAAATATCTGACAATTGTTAAGTGTGAGATTGCTGAAGTAGGGTTTATGAGATGGATCCTACATATTAATATTTTGGTTATAGGACCTTAGTTTTTGTAAAAGCCCTGTGCTCATGATTAGGAGTAGTTTAACTGGGTAGAACAAGGAGACTTTCATGGCTGATGGGCTGGTCCTATTATTTAGTAGTAGACACATAATCTTGGAGTACATTTTCTTCACAAAGGATGCTGCTTTTGTGCAAAGTAGGGATGATTCTCAGGGATATTATGATGTTTTCTATGTCTTTCAAGTCACATTTATAAGTACTACTGTAGCATATAATTTTCCCATAAAATGCATTAAATAGAATAAAAAAATTTAAGTATCATCTTTAACTCCTTAATTAGTAACCATGTATGCTGGGAGTGAAGAATAACCCTGTCAATTTGCGAATACTGGAAAGTTGGCTAAATGCTGTAATTTTTATGTGATTTATTTTTTCATCTGAAAGTACCAATGATCCAAATTCATGTTTCATCATAATGGCATGGACCTTCGAGGTTTCACAATAGTAGTAGAAATAGAAAATGTTAACTATAGGAATTCTAGAGTCTCTTATCTTAATGTGAAACTTCTGGTGAGGACTTAGCACACAGGAGTTGTCTAATATTAACTGTTCTTATTATATTTAAACATTGGTATTATCAGTGTCATCATGCATACAAGTCCTGTTCATCCAACTTCTAGATTTATGGACCTGAACCAGTTAGCTTAACACTCCACATCTTAGAGAATGCTAATACTACCTTTTCTATGTATCTCACAGAATTATGAAGATTAAATAAAATTATATGTTGTGTGAAAACAAATGAGACAATATATGTCGTGCAAAAGCACTCTGTAATAATGGAGAATTATATAATGGGCTCTTATTGTTATAACCCCACAATTGTTTACCCAGGTACAAGGTCTTAAGCATATAAACCCTCTAATGAATTGTCAGTATGGATTAGGGAAAGATACATTAATATTAGGAAAAGAGAAAAAGCCTGGTCATTGATACCCATTTAGGATTCTGTGAATGTAAACTCTGAAATGATTTTTAAATTTTGGAATTTTTTCCCCTATCAAATAAGTAAGCTCTCTCAGAGTTTCATTTACTTCAAGGGCCAAAATTTTAACCTTTAAGTGAACACTGGTCCCATGTGTTTACCTTAGGTACACTTTAAGTGAGTTTTGTGTTTGAGAGGCACTAAGAAATTTTGAGGAAGCCTTAAAATGTCTGAGCCAGTGTTTCTGGATCAGAAAAAGTACTTAAAAATTTAGCTTAATACTAGAAAAGTGTATTTTTCCCATGGCCTATATCCTAAACCATTGACACACCACTAATCCTTCCTCTAACTGTTACTGCGGCCCATTTTGCAGGGTTGTTTCTGCTTCTATTAGGGCATACGGAAGTCTGGGGAAAAATTTCTGGGATGACCCTGTTGTGCATCAGAATTTCATGAATTCGGGTGTTTTTGAGACAGGCTCTGATGTAGTTCGTGAGGAAGATGAAATTCACTGGCATGCTTGGAGTTCTACCCATTTGCTCAGTTCCTGTGAAAAGTAAAAGAAAGTCACTAAGAAGGTGGCTTTGGGAGACAGACCCTGCAACCCCCTCCCAAAAATCAGTCTACCATTGAAAACCCTATAAATAGCAGAGAAGCACTGACAATAGTGTTTTGTAGGGTTGATATGAGTCAGATACTGACTCAGTGGTACCTAACAACAACAACAACAAGGTGGTTGATGGTTTGTATGCTTTGTGTCCCCGGCCATGCAGAGTCCTCTTTTTGGAGAGGAATGTTGAATTTGAAACCTTTCCTAGAGTAGCAATTCAGAAAAAAGAAAGTCCCCCAGAACTGAGATAAGTGGACAGTTACAAGTTCACTTCTGGAGAGTGGGAGTAAAGTAAAATCACAAATATAGCTCAGACACAGGCCAACAATCTGTTTTACAAAAGAAGAACATTGATATCAAGAGTGAACAGCAAAACAGACTCTTGACTCCTGCAGATGAGACGGGGTGTCTGACCAGTGATTTTTAATTACATTCTTCTCTTGCTGTACTCATGTTAGTAATTCTAGCTACAGATATCCTTAGTAAAATGCATAAGTTCTAGGGTCCTGAGTTTGAGGAAGTAAATGATATAGTAGCTCAAATTTTCAGCCCCAATTTTTTAAAATGTCTAGGAAAGATCACCTCTTAGCCAAAGTAAAATAGTATAGGCAGGAGAAATAAAACATAGAGATAATAGAACAGGGACACAATTCATATTACTGTATTTGTTTTTAAAAGTGGCTTTTAATATTGTACTGTTGTCGTTGTTGTTGTTGTTGTTGTTAGGTGCCATGGAGTCTTGTTCAACTCAGCAACCCTCACAGGCTGATTTTTTCTGGATTGCTTTGGGAGTGGATTCCCATGTCCTTCTCCCATATTTTACTGTTAGAACTATTAATAATTAAATTAGATGTTCATATAGATAATGATCACAATTAAGTGTCTTTTGTGTGCATTAGCAATAAAATGTGAAAATACAATAGAAAAAAGATTACTCAGTTACAACTAAAGAATATAAAACAATAAAGAGGTTATTATAGGTTTTTAAAATAAATCTTAAATGGAAGAATTGTGTAAATTCCTCCCAGATTTAATTACTGGTAGATATTTCATTCAATTTCAATCTCAATTTCATCTGGAAAAATAAAAAGTGAATAATTAGAAACTTAAGCATAAATAGGAAGATCAGTGTCTTGTTCAGAGAATGTAGCCTATTATAATGTGACAGCAATTGCAGCAGTGCATTAGCACAGTAATTGATTGAAGGATCCATGGAACCCAGTGAGAACCCTGGACAAACCCAAGGACAGTAGTTTGTACTTTTAGAGACCCTTAAGATGCCCAGATGTGGCATTGGCCATTTGAGAGGGTGAAGATGGGGCTCACGTCTCTCTCATCTCCAGCTCCACAAGAACAGCTCTGCTTGTGTGTGTTCCACACATTAGATTCCCACATTTACATATAGGTTTCACATTTTGAAAATTTTTCATCGTCCTAGTGTTTATACATGATAGAGGATGCCGTATTAGTCACATGCAACTTATGAAACAAGTCATGTTGGGAAAATGACATTTTTTAATGGGAAATGGAGGTTTAAGTGAATATTTTACCTTGGTTCAAAAATATAAATTGCATATGAATTAAAAATAAATATATAGAAAAACTTGAGAGAAACATTTGATAAGTATTTGCATGCTCTTTGAATAAAAGCAATTTCAATGCAGTAAAGCAATAGAAGCCAGTGGAAAAGACTGACAGAGATAGATGCTTGTGCAAAAATAGAAAAGTTTGCATGTATCACTAAAAATCTAAAGTCAATAAGAAGGCCAAGTAATGCCTCATGGTGATGAGTTTGTTGGGCCTCTGGGTGGTTACTCAGTTTGCCATTTGAAGCAGATAGCCTAGGATGCCCTTGTACTCTGCCTGAGGTTTCTCCCCACTCTAATGTTTCAGAGTATGGCTGCTTGTGAGTGTGATTCTCATCTCTGCCATGTGTCACATTATTTTGATGATATCAGTGTTTTATTCAGTGAAGGTAATTTTTCCCTATCTTTTGTTCTACTAACATGTACACAGCTAGAGGTCAGTAAAGCTCTCTCATGCCTAGAAACTTCCTTCTCTGTCTCCTTTGTCTGTCTTGCAGGAACTGAGGGTGTCTTCTGATGTTCTGTGCGGCTTCATTTCCTTCCTACCTCTATTCCACTTCACGATGTAATTCTTGGCACTTTTACTTCCTTTGTAGAGTAGGAAGTGATGTCATAGAGAAGGGGACAGGGCTATCCAAATTCTCTCAATTGCTGGGAGGAGCTGCCCAGGTGTGCGGAGGGGCCTGTACTCAGGAAGAGAAACAGGGAATCCTCCACAGTGAGTAACCCCAATTTTGAGTGCACCCAAATATCTGTTAATACATTGTCCAGTACACTGGAGTTTCCTCTTCGGCCCTTTCTGGACAGAATCAGTTTGCCTGTAAACATTCCCAGTTCAGCTCAATTTTCCTCCTTTTTACCCTTTTTCCTCTGCCCACCTCTTCCCACCATCCTTTGCCTCTCCCTTCCTGTTTCCCTCATCCTTGCTTGCTTAGTGTATGTCTGTGTCTATTGACCTTCTGCCCATATTTTTGATGGGAGACCATTGATGTTACCAGCATTGCCTCTCATTTAGGGTGACCCTCACCCTACATATACATGTGACCACAGCATCTCCTTTCAGCAATTCATAATTACACACCATTTTACTTAAAATTCCTCTTTTTTTTTGAAAATTCTTTCAGCTTTTTTGTTTTTGTCTCTATTTCTTTCTCCCCATGTGATCAAATCTTCCCCCCTTTTCAGCTTTATTATGCAGTTTTCTTATTGCCTTTCCCCCAATATTTTTATGCTTAATTCTTCCCTGTGCAGCTTTGCCTGTGTTCCTTTTTTCCCTTTCCCAGTTTTCAGTTCAGATCTCTAGCGTTCTCCTTTGTGAGGACCATTTTTCTTCTTCCTGTTGCCATACTCTCTTTCTAGTGTGGCTCATATTTCTGTGTCCTATAAAAAACTTACCAACCGTGAGTAAGGGACTGATCCAGACTGGGACAGTGGGGAAACTGCCTGGGAACTGGCAAGGGGAGAATAAGAAGTAGCCTAAATGTGAGGAGAGGGAGGCTGTGTGTAACTCTGGAGGACCTTGATGAACAGAGCCTTTGCTAACAGCTAGTTGAAATGTGCCCATTGATAGAAGAAGAGATCATGGAGATATATTGAACAGACTGAGGAGCCTTTTAGGGTGACCCTGTTAATTCTTAATAACTATAATCCTTCTAGTAAATAATCATAAATTAGAATAAAGATTAGTTTTAGGTTGCCTGAGGCCATGACTTGTGTATAAAGCTCCAATATGGCATCCTCAGTTAGGTGTACATAGGGTTGCTATGAGTCAGAATCGGACTCGACAGCATCTAACAACAACACACGTGGAGGAGGTCATTGTGGAGTCATGTGTAGAATTGATTCTTATACCCCAGTGTGGTTCCTGTTGTCCATGTGGATGAGCAGTGTGGGCTCTGCTGGTTACTGCTTTTCACTACATGGAGATAAGTAGTCCTTGGATAAATAAAGGAACTTGATTACTGGGGCTGATGGTCTGATGCCTGTGGAAATCACCAAATATGTCTCATGTGTTGACATACACTTTGTTTAAGAGAAACTCCTTTTCCCTCAAAATAAGTAAGACAGAGGAGGAAAACAAGAAAAGAGGAGTGAGCTCCTAAAGCTGAGTCAGGCTGGACGGAACGAGGAAAGGGTTCACTGGAAATTAATTGGAAAAGGCAAAGGAAAGGAAACTGAGCTGAACTGGAAAGCACACAGCCAATGAGTGACTTTGGCTCCTATTGCCACATTTTAGCCATGAAGTCTTCTCTTCTCATTTTTAAAATCCCCTCCGGTTGTTTCTGAGCAGCATTCAGTTTTCTGCTATTGATAGCATTCAGGCTCCATGTTTCCAAAGTCCTAGGAACTTAGGAAACATGTTAACACCCTGAAGACACTGGTCTTTAACTATAAGATATTAACAATATTTCAAATAATGGAAATCAGGAAATCACATACATATTTTGAGTTGGTTTCTCTAAGTTTCCCATTTTTTTCTTGACGTATATGCCTTTGTGACATTTTTTGAGGAATGGTCCCTATATATTGCAGAAATTGCTGATTTAAAAGTCCAGAAAAATTAGATTTTCCCATGGGATACCCCAATGTGTGATGGGAACTTACTTTCACACAAAAGCCCCTTCCTCTCTAAAACTTTTAAGAAAACACTGCATGATTTATACACATTTTTATTTTGTATGTTTTCATGAAATAATCTAGGAATATTATGTTTATTTTTAATTTTTAGGCACTAGAAAAACATCCCAACTCACCAATGACAGCAAAGCAGATACTGGAAGTCATTCAGAAAGAAGGATTAAAAGAAACAAGGTCAGTATTCATATTTAAAACATTTTCTGTTTTCATTGATTAATAATTGTCACTAGCTGCAAAGCAGTAAGTGTATCTAGATTTTGATACTGGATTGTGAATTAAGTAACTACCTGAAAATTCACTTGTGATTGCAAAATATTTGAAAGACCTAAGAGTTCCTGCCTGCAGCTGTAGCCCTGAGCCATCTGCTCTCGTCAGATCTCGGAAGCTAAGCAGGGTTGGGCCTGGTTAGTACCTGGATGGGAGATCACCAGGGAACACCAGAAGCTGTAGGCTTGGGAGAAGGACCTGGCAACCCCCTCCCAAAAATCAATCTGCCATTGAAAACCCTATGAACAGCGGAGAAGCACTGACAATAGTGTTTCCCCTGTTGTACAGAGGGTTGCTATGAGTCGGATACCGACTCGACGGCACCTAACAACAACAACAACAAGAGTTCCTTGGTACTGCCTGTTAACTTAATAAATTACATTAAATGAATTGATGGGGAATATACTTTATTAACAAAGAGCAGTACTATATGATTTAGTTCCTCATCAGATTTATGCCTGTTTCTCTTTTTTGTAAGGTGACATTGTGTTTCTTAAATTAAGCAGTGAAAGAGAAACATTGTTAAAGGCTTAATAGATCCCAGGATATAAAAATGAGTGGGCACTGATAAAATTCAAAGCACCAATAAACTGTGATTGAAAATGTAGCTTCTTATATTTAAGAACTCTACTTGGAATATCTTTTATCAGATGTTGAGATTTTTTTTTTTTTTGAAATAACAACAGCTTTATTGAGATACAACTTGCACACTATAAAATTTTCCCTTTTAAAATGCATAATTTATTGGTTTAGATTATACTAGCAAAGTTGTATAATTATCACGACTATCTAACTATAGAGCATTTCCATCACCCTAAAATGAAACCCTGTACCCATTAGTAGTCACTCTGCATTCCCCACTGCCCCTCCCTCTCACGGGCACTATTCTTTACTGTCTCTGTAGATTTGCTATTCTGGTCATTTTGTACAGGTAGTATATATATAAATGTAGGCTTTTGGCTTTTTTCACTTAGTGTAATGATTTCAGTGTTCATTTGTGTTGCAGCATCTATCAGTACATCATTCCTTTTTATTGCCAAACAATATTCTATCATATGGATATATCACATTTTGTTTATTCATGATGGTCCCTTATTTTTATGTATTAATTTTACAATTTGACTTTATCCAGTAGCTCAGAGCCATGTAAATGATACGATACTACTCAAAAAGAAACAAAAAGAGACCAACTGTAGGGTAAAATAACTATGATAATGTATATGTATACCATCAGCTGTATCAAATCAAATGGATTTTCATGCATGAATTGCCTATCTGCAAACCACTGAGCTGGCACCACCATAGTTAGGGTGGTTGTAATTTGGTGAAAATTAAACGTATGGAGCTTTTGGATGTTTTGTTGTTGAGATAGAACTGCTGAGAGAGATGATTATCCTTCTAGTGGCAACTTTTCCTGAAAAACGGGGCTCATCTGTAACTCCTGTAATTTTAAAATGTAAGTAACATCACTCTCTAGGTGTTTAACGTGTCTTTTGCCAGTTAGATCCACAAACATCACAGTTTAGTTGGGTATAGGACTGGCGCTCAAATTTTCCTGTCCATTTTGGAGATTTTTTTTCCTACCTTCTTTAAAGAACTAGCCTGAAATATTGCAACTATGCTGTGTCCCTAGTAGTCCCTCCCACTCCCTACCCTATTTTTAGTAGCAGCAAAAATGGGAGGCTGCTTGCTGAAGGTACCTGACAGCCCTGTCAAAGGTGAGCCTGTTCTAAATTATCCAGCATGTGGAGTTACAGAACAAAATGGGGAAAACTGGAAATTAATTTTACCTTTGCCAACTATCAGTAACCCTAAAAATACTATGGTTGTGCCATAGGCACACAAAAAAGGAAGTAAAGGTCTAAAGAGATCAATTCTTGTTGAATGTTAGGTAAGCTCTGTGCCAAAGCAATCTGCCAACATAGACAGGAGCTGCATCACCATAGGCAAATGTTTGAAAGTTGTTCATGAAGATATTCTTCTCCATAGGAGTGACTTTGCTGCTTTCAGTTGTTAGGGACCTTCAGATCTAGAATTCCTGTACTATGGCTCACAACAGTCTTTTAACTACCTTTGTCATAACAGCACTACTTCATATTTTTCACAATGCTGGTGCTCCCAGAATGGCATTTGAAAGGGGTTTTAAGTATAAGTAGCAAAAGCAAACAAAAATCCAAAATAAAACTTTTTTAAAAGAATAAAGAGCATCAAAATGGGAAATATAACCTCTTATTCCTCTAAATGCTCTCCCCCCCCCACTACATCATCAGCATGCCCTTCTGTAAAAGAAAAGTGTCCCTTGGTATGGTAGAGTGGGGTTTGATTCATAGCAACCCTGTATACAGCAGAACAAAGCACTCCCCAACACTGTGCCATGCCTGACACTATGTCGGTGCTTCTCTGATATTCATAGTGTTTTCAGTGGCTGATTGTTTCTGAATTGTTTCAAGAGTGGGCTTCCAGGTCCTTCTCCCATTTTTGCAGTGCTGGAGATTGAACCCACGGACTCATAGTGCACAGAGCAAGCATGCTACCAATTGAGCTAAACTCCAGCCCCATAGATTGATAGGATAGTATTATTAAAAGTACTCCTACAAGCAATTCTCAAGTTGAATGGGAAAGGGAAAAGACAAAGAAATAGACTAATGTCTTGTTAAGTTCACATCCATAAAATCAGCTCTGCACTGAATGGCCTCAGAGGATGCAATTTGTGTCCACATTTCCTTTTCACTCTTGATTCTTTAAATCTCTTCCCTCTTCAATAGTGACCTGTTACTTATGGTTCACCTCTGCTGCCTCCTCTCTTGTTTTCTAGTTCTACTTTGCTTATTAAAATCATCTTTAAAAGCAGTGTATATAGATTTTGAGTGAGTTTGGTCCTGTCCTATGTGTTACATATATTGTTTAGGCAGCAGATGCTGACATTTATTTTGCCTGCCGAATGTACTGTTTTGTTACTTTTCAAGTTCGTAAATGTTTTCCAAATATTTAAGGTACCTGAGTAAATGAAGTGTAACTGTATGTATTTTTCTTAAGTTGAGAAATTCCATCATCATCAGGTCAAATATGCCTGATTAATTTCTAGTCATTTATTAATGAGGAGTTCTTCAAGAAATGAAGATAGGTGATATGCCTGATTAAGTACAGGGACATGATTATAAATTTACTGATGTGGCCATAGCTCTCTGGTTTCTGTGGATGAGACATAATGTTAATGGTCTCCCACCCAAAACAGCCCATCACTGTATCTAGCATTTCTAAGAAAAAGAAGTCAAGTTTTTATCCATCATCATTCCAACCTGGTCTTAAAGTATGGGAATTTGTGCCAGGTACTATGGGAGTCCTTCATTCTCTTATACACAGGCCCATCTCCTTTTGAATTGACATGGCTGCACCGCAATTTTGACCTTGTGTGTTTTTACTGGTTTCTGTGAGTTCTTTAAGGGGAGGGTATCTGACACTCCTGGCACTCAACAGATACTAAACAGCTTTTGGGTAAATAGTCTTTCTCAAGATGTTAATTCACTTGCATTGATTACTTTGGCTTGTCTTCAGAGTTAGAAACTTCTTTTTAACCTGGGATATTGCATGTTTCATTCTGTTCAGTAGTTGTTGTTTTTAATGAAAAAGAAGCTTAATAATTTTGCAGCAATCCTACTAAATATATGCATGCTGATGATCTCCAGCAGATTATCTATGGACAAGTTTAAATTTGTAACTTAACAATACCTATACCAAAAATTTTGACAAAACTAACGTGGGTATTTGAATATATGTAGTAAATGTGATATTGTTACTTTATTTCAGATAAAATTCTTCATGTTTTATGCTGTCTTTTCTTTTCAAGTGGCACTTTATTTTACTTGAAAAAAAATTTTTTTTTTGCATTACTGGGGGGGGTTGAACCCACTACCTTGTGCATACTTTGCAAGCTCTCTACCACTGTACTAAACCCCCGTCTTTGATCCCCGCCCATTTTAATCTTTTTGTTTTAAGACAGGGTCTTGCTAAGGTTGTGCAGGTTGCCTCTGGCCTTAAACATGGGACCGTCCTGCCTCCACTTTCTGAGTGGCAGGGATTACAGACTTGTGCCATTTCATCTGGCTCAAGGGATACTTTAAATTGCATACTTTTAATGTAGCTAAAATACAGGAAAGCTTTCTACAGCATCTTCAAGTTATTGGTAAAATATGTAGACTAAAATTAAATTCTATTTGGAAAACTCAGAATGAAATAAATACTTTCTGCCTGGGTCATCAAAAAGCTAGCAGAACATAATTATCAGCATATTGTTTTTTGGTTGAAAAAAATGGTAATATGGTCAAAACCTGATTTTCCTTGTTTTGGTTCTCATTTTAGTGACAACACAATACAATTTGGTAAATTTTATTTCCTCTTTATATAATAGGATAGAAGAATTTATCAATATAATTTTATAGTACAAGTTACCTAGTTTGCCTATTGTTTTGCTTTATTGATTCTGAGGATTTTTAGTTTTCTCTTCATTTGTGTTTATTGGTTGTCAACAATTCATCCATCACAGTTGTTTGGAATGCCTTTCAGATCATCAGAATCTTATAATCAATCAAACCATGCTGCTTATAGAAGGGGTGGTGAGCATATTCCAGTCTGCTCATTTTGTGGGTGGATATTTGATGTTTTTGTGGACTCCTTAGCTAAACATTTACTTCTGCAGGGAGTTAGGCTGCTGCTGCAGAGTATGTTCTTGTTTGCCATCGGTAACAATATTTACAGCTCATATTTGGGATGATTGAGGGGTTATCGCAACTCTACTCTTCTCCTTTTGATTTGCTTATTCAGAAGTTATTCCTTTACATGGAGAACTGAGACATTTTTGATGCCTGAGGATGGGTTTCTGTCTGTTCTGTCTTATGTAATGTTTAAAGTGATGCTTCCAAAGAAATGTGTGCTGTTAGTATGTTCTATCCAGGGGCTGCAAGGTCATGGAGTAAGACTCACATCACTTACCTAGCAGAACAAAGCAGCCATTCATCAGTGAGGGCCAATTTTTTATATGCAGGGCATTACTGTTACAACATACCTGTCATTAATGTGGCATGAATTGTGGTATAGTTTTTATATTATTGGATAATAGATAGTTTCTAATGAGAGTAAGAGGGTTGTAAAAGAAAAACACACATGTTAACCACAAAAAGCAATTTAAAAAATCTCTTTTAGGCTAGAGACAGGGAAATATTTATGATGTACACTTTCACAATATCATAGATGCCTTATTGAACAAAAATGTGTTAGATTTTACCAAGTGTTTACAGAATAGCAGCCTATAATTACATATTCCCAGTAGGGACATTTAAAAAGTTTTATAAACATTCTTTCTTAGGTTTAGTGTTACTTAGAATGTAGACGTATTTTAGATTGTTGCAATGTGGAACATGTACTTGACAACCCAAGACTTTGTAATTATTCTAGTATGTATGAGAATTTTTTTATTCTCCCAATAATTAATAAAATAAATTTGTTTTTACCTCCTGGTTTAAAGCTTTTTATGTTTCTGTTTTGGAGTCTCTGTGATGATATGCTGAAATTAGGATTTCTACTTTAAACTGTGGGTTATTAAAGATGTTGCATTTTTTAAAGGAATAAACTGTCAGGAATTCTATTACCATGTATAGTGACAAACAATAAAATCTCCTGGCATTGCTCTTGGTGAGATTTACGTTGCTAATTAGGGCTATAGGAGATGATTCTTTCTAGCTACTGAAATGTTTTGTCTAGAGATAAGAAAGAATCACAAATAATTTCTACTGCAAAATCAATTCTTATCTCCAGTTTCCATGTTGGCAATCCTCCTTTCATACTGAAATGGCATTTTAGAATTACAGTGTTAGGGTACAGTGTCATCTCTGCCATTTGTTAACATCTAATCCTCTTATTGTGTAAGGGGTGTGCATAGTCAGCTACTGAGAGAAGGGTGTATGAGACAATGACATTATTAAACAGAAACACAGGGCAATTTGCATATAGTTATGTGTGTGCATGTATATAGAAGCAGGCCTTTAGAATGATCCAGTTCTTGGTTAACATAATATTTTACTTGTCATCATTGTTCAGATTAGCAATCTCCATTAGACTCATTCCTAACTCTCCTCTCGTGTATCCTTATGGTTGGTTTGTATGTAAGGTCAGTTCTAGTTCTGGAGTGCACCTTTCTTTCTGTATATGCCACTTTTTGCCATTACTCAAGCACTTATTATTTCTTCCTGTTTTATTCTTATCTGGACACTTTACCCCAGAATCCACCTTTTTAAATCTACTTTTTTCTCCACTATCATTTATAGTAACATTTCTTAACTGATAATAATATTCCAGAGCCAATATTATACTTAGCATTAACTATGAATCAAAAAGTACTATACGTTTTATGTTTTGTGATTATTAGATGAAATTAAGTGTAATACTTTACTCCTAGTGATGTCGTATCTGGATAAATTCACGATATTCTGATAATATAAGGCTTATGTGAGGATTGAAGAAAGCATATATTATACTTTATGTTTAGGTGACATTTTGAATTTCTAATCTGATCATTTTACAGATGTTTAGTTTTCCCAAAATATATCTTTTAAAATATTTTTGGTATTGTATACAACTCTGCATAATTAACTAGTTTTCAATTATATAGTATAATATTGATTATATAGTCATCATTGACATGTGAAGATTACTATTTGAAAATAACTATAATTTGTCATAAGTTAAATGTATTACTGTGAAAGCTGTTCCTAAATTAACAGATCATTATATGGAACATTACCTTCCAAGACCAGGTTCCAACTCCTCAGCACAAACCTAATCAACCTGGGCTTGGACACCTGTAAAGCCTTCCTACTCAGGTACCTGATATTGCAGCCACAGTTGATTATTTGCCTGTCATTGTGAAATTTCCTCCATTATTTTTTTCATGATTTGGGAAACAGAAGATAGAGCCCACATGGCATTTATGAAGTTTGTGTGTGTATGCACTCACAACATTCACATGTGCTTACAGTAGTTATCACATTATTGATAGAAGATTGGGTTGCTGAGAGGGATGGAGTACTTGTTAGATGCAGTGCTTCACCGTAAAGTAATAAGTTTGCAATGGAACCTTTCCTGGTTCTCAGATCAAAGTCATATTAATAGTGATTGTTTTATTCTGCTCATGCTGCCATAACAAATTGCGATAGACCTGGTGGTTTAAACAACAGAAATTAATTTGCTCACAGTTTTGGAGTCCAAATGTCAGTTTCTGGTGAGTTTTCTTTCTGGCTTGTAGCTGGGTGCCTTCTTGCTTTGTTTTCATGTGGCTTTTCTTCAGTATAGCTGCACGGAGAGATAGCAAGCTCTCTGGTGTCACTTCTTGTAAGGACATTAATCCGATCAGAACAGGATACTACCTCTTTTAACCTTAATCATCTTCTTAGAGGACCAGATACAATCACATTGTTCAACATACAGATTGAGGGGGAAGGTGACAACATTCAGTTTGTAACGGTGATTCAGAATTTGGAACATTTCCAGAATTCGTAGCATATCATAAGAATATTTCTAGACCCTGTGTATCTGTTTCATTTTGAAAAGTAGTCATAATGATGTGCTTAAGTTAATACTATACCTTCTGTTTTGTTTACTGCTTATAGATGTTCTCCTATATTATTCCTAACATACTGTTGTTGTTGTTAGGTGCCGTCGAGTCGGTATCCGACTCATAGCGACCCTCTGTACAACAGGGGAAACACTATTGTCAGTGCTTCTCTGCTGTTCATAGGGTTTTCAATGGCAGGTTGATTTTTGGGAGGGGGTTGCCAGGTCCTTCTCCCAAGCCTACAGCTTTTGGTGTTCCCAGGCGGTCTCCCATCCAGGTACTAACCAGGCCCGACCCTGCTTAGCTTCCAAGATCTGACGGGATCAGATGCCACAGGGCTACAGCTGCAGGCCCTAACATACTAACCAATGGAATATTTGCCTTAAGAAGTTTCATGCTCAAGTATGATGTGTATGTTCAAATAACATAAATTGATTTGGATTTTATTTGAAGCTTTTGGTAGAAATAGCTGTGGTGACTGCATATAACCCTCAAGGCATCAATATCCACTAAGCTGTGCAATTATAGCTACAGAATGGCCATTGCTTAATACATCTTTCTATTCTGTCAAGCTTTCTTTCTCCATTCTTCCAAATAATTGAACAGAAAAAGGTAATTTAAGTGATTTCAGCTTAACCAAGATCTAGGTATAATTTACTCCAGAAACACTGAGCACTCTATAAATATTTCAGTGCAGAAATAGAACCAGAAATGGATATAAAATTACACTGTGCATGAGTCTTTCTAAGTATCCTGTGCAGGTGAAAATCATTGGGGAGGAGTAGGCATTTAACTGGGGTGATTTTGTTTAATTTTTTTCCTAAGTGGTGCTTTTCTCTTCATCTTTTATTTCATTGCTTATGCTCTTAATTGCCACATGCCTAAATGATTTTAGTTTTGCTTCATTGTTTTGAGCTTGACAGCATTATTCAAGTGCAAAACAGTTGATATGCTGACATGGGGACTTCTTTTTATAGTTGATTTGTTTTCAGAAAGAATTGAAAAATATGGTATTTTGTTGAGCTAGATTTTCTGAAAGCTATAATGTGTAATTTCTAAGAAGAAGTCTTGTTTATTTTAGGGAAAAAAGACTATCCCATGCTTCCTCAAGTACCTAAGAAAAATCAAATTGATAATTGTTGGCTGGAGTACTGTTTGAAATTCAGGTGATTATTAACTATTTTCTTTCTTTTTTTCTAAAATAAAAACTGTGCTAGGTGTGGTGCAAGATTTTGTATTTGGTTTCTGGTCTCTTCAATCTGTTAGTAATCATCTCCTGTGCTGGTTCTCAGTATGCAGGTGTGTTTATCCAGCGTGGTTAGGAGGCAAATTAGAGTGACAGAAGAGAAATTGGAGGACATCAGAGAAACTAGGAGACATCAGGAAAATGAAGATTGTAGAGATCTAGATAGCATTACACAAAGTTAAACGATCAAGTACTTACTAGTGTTTACTTCTAAGACTCTGGGGCTTTGTGGAAGTTTTAAGGCATGTATTTATTCCCTTAGCATTTATTAAGCATGTGCTATATTCTTGAGACTGTAAAAGTTGTTGGGGTTAATGAATGATCTCTGCTTTGCAGTCTCTGCTTTGGGATTTAACAGTGTGGCTCCAGAGCAATCTTCCCTGTGTTGTTTAATTAGACCTTCTAACCTATTCTTTGTGAAACATGTCTTGAACCTTGTGTATAATGTTTGTTTTAATTTTTGTATTTGAGTATTTCAAATTCTCGAATTCTTCATAAATATATAATATCCCAATATGTCAGTAAATGTTATCTTTCCATCAAAAATATATGCTCATTAAAGTAAGGAGAGCACATCTTTGTATCCATAAGGTTTTTTGGCATAGGGCTGAGATACTGTGTTCTATGTAGTATGTAAAGCAAATTAATGAGTGGAAGCTTGATAAAAGAATATTAACATTTATTGATTATATTAGGCTTAATGATAAGGACTTTACTTAAATTTTATATTAAAGCAAACTTTGAGGTGGGTAGATATTCTAATATATCCCATTTTATAAAGACATTAGGGCAGATGAGGTTATATAGCTTGAGGAAGTTCATCCAACAGCCAATGATAAACCTGAGACTTGATATTCCAGGGTTCAGTGTTATAGCCAATTACTCTAACTCTTTTCAACACTTGTAGCCTGAGTCTAATAAAAGTTTGATTAAAAAATTGTTTATAAGACTCAATTACCCTATCTTCTTTTGTTGATGTCTTGTATATATTACTCATCAAGAATAAATTCTAGCATGTAAATAGTTGTTTTGAAATTCTCTCAGTTTATAACTCACTTGTAAATAGAGTGGAAGGAAGGATGAAAAAATCTGACAACCCACATAGATTTGGAGGATGCAAAATGTTGTTGTTGTTGTCAGATGTCATCAAGTCAGGTTTGCTCTTAGCGATACTTTGTACAACAGAACAAAACACTCCTCAACACTGTGCCATGCGCATGATCATTTTAATGTTTAAACCCATTGTTGCAGATACTGTGTCAATCCATTTGAGAGTCTTCCTCTTTTATGTTGACTTGCCACTCTCTCAAACATGATGTCCTACACCAGGGACTGATCCCTTCTGACAACATGTCCCAAATACATAAGTTACAGCCTGGCCATCCTTTCTTCCAAGGAGTACTCTAGTTGTACTTCATCCAGGATGGATCTGTTGGTTCTTTTGGCAGACTGTGGTATAGTCAATATTCATCTCTAGTGCCATAATTCAAAAGTGTTGATTCTTCTCCTGTCTCCCTTATCCAACTTACATCTTTCACAAGCATATGATGCAACTGAAAGTACAGTGGCATGAATCAAGTGCACCTGTGTCTTCATTGTGATATCTTTCCTTTACAACACTTTAAATAGGTCTTTTGCAACATCTTTTCCCAATGCAATCTTTCGATTTCTTGACTGGTTTGCTCCATTTATCATGAGGTTGCTTAGTGACCCCGTTTTAAGGATTTTTGTTTTCTTGATGTTGAGGTGCAATCCATACCAAAGTGTATGTTCTTTGATCTTCATCAGTAAATGTTTCAAATCCTCTTCACTTTCAGCAAGCAAATTTATGTCATCTGTATAACACAGGTTGTTGATGAGTCTTCCTCCAATCCTGATGCCCCATTCTTATTCATATAGTCCAGGTTCTTGGGTTATTTTCTCAGCATAGAGATTGAAGAGGTACAGGGAAAGAATACAGCCCTGATGCACAACCTTTCTCAACTTTAAACCAGGCAGTGTTTCTTTGTTCTGTTTGAATGACTTCCTCCTGGTCCATGTACAGATTCCTCATGAGTACAATTTAGTGCTCTGGTATTCCCATTCTTCAAAATATTATCCATAATTTGTTATGATCCACACAGTCAAATGCCTTTGCATAGTCAATAAAACATAAATATACATCTTTCTGGTAATCTCTGCTTTTGGCTAACATTCATCTGACATTAAGGATGATGTTCCTGATTCCACACTTTCTTCTAAATCTGGCTTGATTTTCTGGCAGTTCTCTGTCTATATATTGCTGCAGTCACTTTTGAATGATCTTCAGCAAAATTTTACTTGCTTATGATATTCATTGTATCATTTGATAATTTCTGCTTTGGGTTGGACCCTTTTCTTGGGAATAGGCACAAATATAGATCTCTTCCAGTCAGTTAGCCAGTGACTGTTTTCCAAATCTCTTTGCATAAACAAATTAGCACCTCCAGTGCTTCATCTGTTTATTGAAACACCTCAGTTGGTATCCCATCAATTCCTGGAGGCTTATGTTTTGCCAGTTCCTTAAAGACAGCTTCTACTTCCTTTAGTACCATTAGTTCCTCTTCACATGCAAACTCTTGAAGTGGTTGGCCATTCACCAATTCTTTATGGCATAATGACTGAGTATTCCTTCCATCTTCATTTGACATTTCCTGTATTGTTTAATATTTTCCCTGTAGAATCCTTCAATATTGCTACCTGAGGCTTGAATTTTTCTTTAATTCTTTGAGAAAAACAGAACATTTTCTTTCTTTTAGGTTTTCTCTCTCCAGTTTTTTGCACATCATTATAATATTTGATTTTGTGCTCTCTAGCTATCCTTTGAAATCTTCTGTCTAATTCTTTTATTTCATCATATCTTCCTTTTACTTTAACTGCTCCACACTCAAGGTCAAGTTTCAGAGTCTGTTTTAAAATGTGATTTGGTCTTATTTTTTTCCCTGTCTCTTTAATAACTTTTTGCTTTCCTCATGAATGATGTCTTTGATGTCAGTCCACAACTTGTCTGGTCTTCGGTCATTAGTGCCTAACAGATCATATCTGTTCTTGAGATGGTCTCTGAAGCTGGTGGGATATACTCAAGGTCATTCAAATGAAGATTTTTATGTGCAGCAGCAAGACACATTTCAAATGTACCTTCTTATTAGTTGTTTTAGAAGATAATGGGTGAAGAGCTGAAACATCGCGTGAGTAATGAGAAAACTAAGGACTTATATAGGGCTATTGAGTGAATTGAGTGAAGCTTTAGTTTTGATATTGTACTTACAGATTGAAATTCTTTCTGTACAACTAGCTGTCACCAGTAGAAGCATAGTGGCAAACAAAATGTGAAAAATCTGAAAGGTAAATTTAGAGGTTGATAGTCTGTACACTTGTGGAAACAATTGAAAGAAAGTAGATAGTATTGTTTAAGCCATGTTTAGATGGAAAAACAGGGAGGTTGGGCTATTAATATTGTTTTCTTTTAAGAGATGTGAGTAGGGAAAAGAAAAGAGTCCTAATGAATAAGTGGGTATAGTTTCAGAAGCTGTATCACCGCATCATTCAGGAAATTTTCTTAGCCAGAGAATAATCAGATAGTACAGTTATTTGTAATCTGTATTGTGACAACTTGTCCACCAGCCCTCCTATTACTATTTATTATTCTCCTACTGGGAGAATGTAAAAACCTTCTCCTTCCCCCTTTTTAATTAAGTAATTAATTAATTATTTGATTTTTGTTTTGTTTTGTGTTTGTAGTACTAGGGGTTTGAATTAAAGGCCTTGCACATGATAGGGAAGTGCTCTACCTACCGTAGACCTGTACCCTCAGCCCCTGTTTTTGTTTTTTATCTTAAGTCAGGGTGTCACTAAGTTGTGCAAGCTGCTTCTAACTCATGATCCACCTGAATCAGCCTCCTGAGTCGCTGGGATTACAGCTATGAGCCATGGCACCTGACTTTCTTATTTATAATTTTTATAATAGACATAGAAAATTGCCAGGCTATGATATCTTGAAATTTTGACTTAGTTCTTCTCTAGCATGTCTGCATGAAATAGAACAATTTGTGTAGTGTAATGTTTAATTTGTTGCTTAATTTTGTGTTCATTGTAAAACCCTTTCTGATTGCTAGAAATAGAAAAATGGTATTATGAAGAATTGTTGGAACAAGTTGTTGCTAATGGGATAATCTAAAGAATGTCTCAAGTCTTAAGTGTTGGGATTTGCAAAGCTCACTTTGGAATCCCCCCTTCCTTCATTCCAAGAAGGAAAGTGCTGGATCAGGAATATGGAAGTTCTATTAGAAATTTACCAAACACAGGTTTTACAACTTACTTTCTAAAAACTCAACTTTAATATTGGCATCTTTAACTTAAGATCAGCATTTATTATTTTCAGACATCATTTCATCATATTTCAAAAATACCAGTTGTAACTTTTAATTTTTAGAGTTCTATAAATTGCTTTGTATAATAGGCACAGTGGTTTAGTCTTCTTTCCTTTTCTTATAAGGAAGGGATGAGGAATTTTGAAATAGCCTCAGGCATTTTGAGTAACTTGGAACAGATAATTATCTAAAATTTTAAATCTTCTCTTCCCCTTAACCACCTTCCAACAACTTCCTTTCCCAAGCAACTTTTAGCTTTCATTTAAAATGTATGTGTTTGAGATGAGAGTGTAGGGCAGGGTAAATAATTCTCAGTAGCTTGTGAGTTGTGTTCTTTGGTAAAGAGAAGGCAGGACTAATTTCCACAATAGACCATTGACTGTTGTTGTTACTATCCCAATTTTAAACAAACTTTTGAGAATTAATCTGAGCATAGCTCCCTTTTAAATCTGATCATTTGGAGTGGCCACTGTTACATTGAGATACAGACTAAGATGTGAGTGAATTTGGAACTAGAGTATTTTGTTTCTTGTAAGGTCTTTACAGATCATATAGTCTTAGACTCTTGTTTTACAGATCAATAAACTAAGGCTTAGAAAAGGTAAGTGAGTCATCTGTAATAATAGAGCTAGTGAATATTTAACTCATCTTTCAACTTGGAAGAGGCTGATTGGTTTGGAATTTGAGAAGAATATACAAAAGCCTAGTAATGGCTAGAATGTATAAAGCAAAAAAACAGAATGTCTTGCTATAGGATTCTATTGGAAGCAACATGTCTTTCAATTGTTTTTTCCTGAAGAGATGGGTTTATATTGATCCAGTCAGCTCCTATTACCTGATTTTATTTGTTTCTACTAGTACATACTTATAAAACTGTTGGCAGGAGTTAGGGGTGCAAGAAAGATTGTACTGTAATTTAGATTTTAAATAGTGTTCTAAAGCCCTTGCTTCTGGTCTCCCTGGCTCTTTGTTGCCATTTAGTTCTCATCCACAGGAGGACTAGAGAACAGGAGGCTTTCCATTTTTCCTGTGGGCTGATGGAGAGGGCCCTTGAGCTTAGTCAGGCTCAGTGAGCCAATGAAAATGGAAGAGACCATTTCATTGACTCTTCCTATTCCTGTTATTCTTTGGAATGTATATCAAGATATAATATGTGGGGCAAAGGCTAACAGATTTGCCTGCAGACAATTTGAATCAAAAGAGTCCATCCAACATTCATGATGTTTTTATTCTCAGATTCTCCCACTAGACTTATAGCTCACTGTGTTTCTCATGTCTTCATATTCTTAAATGTTATGATATTTTTATAGTTACTTATTAAGTTTTTCTTCTTATCTCTATATAAATAAAATGGGAAACTAATATTTACATAGAATCATAGTAAAATTATATTTGTAGAATGTTATGAAAAGCACAGTGCATAAATGAAAACATTTTCAACTATAGTAATGTGAACCTACAGCCAAATTCAAATTTTAATTTATCAGTTCTTTTTTTCTAGTACTAATAACTCATTTGACTTTTCTTAGTGCATGGGTCTTTAGATATCAATGTAGTGTGGAATATATGCCATGATTATTTTAACTGATTAAATGAGGTTACTTTTTATACTTAATTCATTATATGTTTTATTTCTCACATAAAATCCCTGACCTTCCTACTGTATAGGGTTGTTATGTAGATTAAAATTTAAAAATAGATTTTAAAGTATGTTACAACTGCATGTTGATGATTTTATAAAGCCATTTGCAATTAAGTATTTTCAAGTTGTTTCAAAATATTTTGAGAATTGAGACCAAAGAAATTACTTTTGATTGCTGTTTCCTTTATACCACAACCTGTTATTATAAGCTAATGTGTAAGTATGCTTGGCTATTATGAAGTCCTAAAGTAAGAGGCTTAATCACATAGAAGTTCATTTCTCATATTAGTGTTTGAAGAGGTAGTCCCACAAGTGACAAAATAGCTTTACTACATCAGGATATCTAGAGAGTCAGGTCCTCACATCTTACTGCTTTATCATTTCTATGATTCTGTTCTTGTTCCAATGGTCTAAGAGTGCTTGCACCTAGGAAAAGGAGCACATGTAATCCCTTTAAAGACAGGTTCAGGAAGATGAGTGCATCAGATCTTCCTACATCCCAATGACCAAACATACAGTTCCACTGAGCTGAATGAGAATCTGGGGGAATACAATAATTATTGCAGGA
This sequence comes from Pedetes capensis, assembly GCA_007922755.1. Taxonomy (NCBI): domain Eukaryota; kingdom Metazoa; phylum Chordata; class Mammalia; order Rodentia; family Pedetidae; genus Pedetes; species Pedetes capensis. The sequence continues at coordinate 71,802 of VMDO01006568.1, forward strand.
GGTATGTTTCCAGCTGAAAAGTGATGGATCTTAAGTACAGGGAAGCATCCTTATTAGGGAATAAATACCAACCTCTCCCATACCTGTTTTTTTTTTTTTTCCATTAAATCTTATGTTTGGGCTTGATTTATTTTAAGTATATATTACCATTTTTCACATTTGAAAAAAGTTACATGTACACTTTATACCAACATTTTATATATTTTCAGATCTATCTGACTGTACTCAGCCTGTAATGACCCTTGTCACTTCTTGCCTTCCTGTCTTTAAGGCCCAATTAAAATGTCAGATGTACCTCCTCCATGAAAAATTCTTTAACTCTTTTAGCTTCATTATTTTATCCTTGCTATTCTATTATAACATAATGTGTGTATTCCTTGCTGTACTATCTAATAAACTCTTAAATTTTCTCTTGTTGCAATAGGACTGCAATTTCCTTAATGGTACAGTTCATGTCTCATTGATCTTTCTCTTCCCTATGGTGCCCTCCATGTAATAGGCTGATGATATTTTCTGATTGACTGAATAGAAATTTGAATTCTAGCTCTATTTCTGCTTCTAACATAATGTATTATCCTGGATAAGTCACTCAGTCTTTTATGTTATTTTTTTGTCTTTTCAGGAAAATAGAGGAAATTATAAGTTTATTTGTATCATAATGCTGCTATAAGGATTAAATAATTTGGAAAAACTTGGAAAATGTGCCAACAATGCTAAGATACTTGGTATATGAGATTTTGCTGTTGGCTGCTTTGTTAGCAGTTTGGAGACAGTTGGTCAAGATGGAATATAGTCCAATTTTTACAATGGTATTTTGGTACACTGGTGCCAAATATTTCACATTTCAATTGATGTTGTTGTTAGGTGCTGTTGAGTGGTGTCCAACACTCACAGCAACCTTCATAGGGTTTCCAGTGGCTGATTGTTTCAGGATTGTTCAGGAGTAGGCTGCCACATCTTTCTCCTGGTTTTTTTTTTTTTTTTTTTTTTGGTCCTGGGGGTTGAACCCAGGGCCTCAGAGAGCACAGAACAGTACTCTACTAATTGAGCTAAATACCACCTCCTTCACATTTCAATAAGAAATATGTAATATCATATATTTATTTTTATATAAAATTTTATCAGAGTTTAGAGAAAAGATTAAGGTTAGTTTGTGCTTTTAATTCAGATTCCATGACAAGACTTAAAACTACTGTTTCTTGATGGAGCAGAGCCTGAGTTTTTAGTATGATCAGCACAAATGACTAAGGTTGAGACTTTAGGATAAGAGATTTTCTCAATGTACAATGTGCTAATAAGTAAATTATTCTTCATTAAATGAGATTTTTTTGATAGACTCTCATTTGTATCTCAGAGAGCACATTTCTCTAGCTAGCTCCCACACTTCAGCCTTCTCAATGTACAGTCCTGACGATGAATTTCCACTGCTATTGTATACTCTAAACTCATACGTGTTAACATATAGATTCCAGTACTCCTGCTAATTAGCTAATTAAAAGGTTTTTTCTTTATATTAGGGAAATAGTCTGTCTTAAGGTCCTATATATTTATACTATAACCCAAATTTTGTTTGAAATTTGGTTACAACATTTTGTATAACACAAAATGAAATTTAGAGTAGACTTCAGTGAACAAAACCACATTGCTGTCTCTTAGGAAGCCTACATTTACACATGTAGAAAATAATTCATTTCTTGGAAAACTATGTCATTATTTGTATCCTTTTGTCATTGAGATTCTCACAATTTAATATCTATTGAATGTTCATAGTATGCTAGGAGTTTTCCATTATACTGAAATGGTTTGCTGTCTGTTAAGCTAAATATAGCCAAGAGTATATTTTAATTGTGTAGTGAACTAGTCTTCAAGATTCTTTTGAATTGCACAGACAGTAATACTTTAGCTTCTGTTGGTTATTACCATTACTGTCACCCTAATACCTGTGTGTCATTTAAAATATAGATTACGGTCAGGCATCATGGTGCATGCCTGTAATTCCAGCAACTCAGGAAGGTAAGGAAGGAGGACTTTGAGGCCAGCAGCAGTCTGCATAATTTAGCAAGACCCTGTCTCAAAATTAAAAAAAAAAATTAAAAAAACAACATAAAAAAGGGGCTTGGGGTATAGCACAGTGCTCATGAGCCTAGGGTTCTATCCCTCCATACTACAAACAAAAATAAAAAAAAAAACAGCAACAAGCAAATAAATAAAATAAAATACAGCTTGTTACCCACCCTGGAAACTTTTGCCACAGTACCTAGGGAGAAATATACTTTCCTTTTCTTTTTCTTTTTTCTTTTTTGTATTCCATGGGAAATTTTTACTATATCATTATCATAGTTGTTTTGTTTACATACCTTTCTCCCAAGTAAACTGTGGATTCCTAAATAGCTAGTTACATGCCTCACTCATGTTTGCATATACTGTGCTATTCCCAGATTATAGTGGACTGGACATCACAGCAAATGTTTATTTGGCTGGACATGTATTACTAATAGCTGTCTTTAGCCAATATCTGCATAAGGGATGGTTTGAGAAGACTGATATATTTCCAGTCAGAACCTCAGGTTTTGCAACAAAGGGTCAATATGTCAAACATGATGGCTTAAAATTTTAGGAGGAAAAACAGTATATACCGTAATGCTAAGCACCAAGCAGGCTGTAAGTTTGAACTAAGCAACTAAATGGCTATCTATTTAACTTTTATATTTCTTAAAAATTTTAAGTATCTTCCAAGTGGTTTTTATTTTTTATTTATTTATTTTTGCCTAGGTGAATCATTCATTCTTTGCATGATCCTAAGTGAGAGACATGTCACTTTTTATAAGATAGAGTGAAGTTAGCAGATGTTATCCAGAAAAACATGATGAGTGTTATATTTGGTACAAATCTTTGATCCAGATCTGTCTAAAAGATTTCTGGATATTTGACATTGCCACTATATATAATTGAGTTGGGGGCAAAAGTGGGTAGGCCAATCAATACAGCTTTTTCATTTTCATACAAACCAAATGTTACTGGCCAGGATGGAATGCGTCTGACAAGTAGAACAAGTGAAATCGAAATGAAAAGACAGAATTCCATTAACTTTAAATGGAATTATATATGATGAACATTTTTATAGATAGCCATTTGCTTGATGCAAAAAATAATTTAGGGTAAGTACATTGAAAATAATGCTGTAGTGGTTTATTTAATTTTATTTTGAACGCATCTGGGAAATAGAAAAACTTGGTAAAATTTTACGGTGGCATTGAATTTTGTAGTTGTCAGTATTGTATTATTTTAAGAAAAGAGGGCAACAAAAAAGAAATAGTCATCAATCTTGTGATAAAAGACCCAAGAAAATAAAAATAGTGAATTCTCTGGTTAAATTTTTAATACTCTGTGTAGTGTTTAGCACTTCATCTCTAAAAAGCCTATTCATTAAAGAGAAGGAAAATTGATTGTGTTAGGGAATTTTTTTTTATAGTGCTTGGAGGTTGAACCCAGGGACTTGCACATACTTTGCAACTGGGTTGCACCTCCAGCCCCATTTCTTGTTTTTTATTCTGAGTCAGAGTCTCGCTCTGCCTTGAACTTGTGAGCCTCCTGCCTCATCCTCCCGGGTTGCTGGGTTTATAAGCGTGCACCACAGTGCCTGGCTAATTTTTGGTTTTTAAGGTATAATAGCTCTTGAGTCTCCACCGATCATTTTATATTTTCTTACCATTTGAAGTTGTTCGTCCTAAGCTTCTAAGTCTTCTCTCCATGATAAGCAAGTGCAGTCAGTCTAGAGCTCTTCGGTCAGTAGAGAGTCTGATAATGCAGTCAAGGTGATGGTAGCTAGGATTAGGACAATATCCACACAGTGGCATTCAGGAAGAATCAAGGCACGTTTGGTAATACCAACAGAGCTTCAATAATTAATCTGATACTAGTGTTTTATCTCCTGAAAAAGCCAGTGCTTTTCTTTTTGTTTGTTTATTTGTTTTGTTTTTCCTTTGCTATCAGAATAGTTTGATCCTCTCCAACAAGTTTAGAAAATTAGCTTTGGAAACCAGTATTGTGTTTTCTCCCTTCCCTTTAGGACAAAGTATGTTCTGTTTGAGACTACCTCAACTACCTTACCAGGCAGTACCAGGTCTTCATATGCTTTAAGTTTACCTTCTACTATGGAAAGGATCTTTCCTTGAATGTTCATATTTTCACCTTGAGAAGGTGATTTATCAAGGATGGGTTTAGCAGCTGTAAATAACTGACAAAGTAGAAGAGTGGTTTGCAGGAGTTTTACTATATATACACATATATAATATTTTCCAGTCTGGTTTCAGACCCCGGCATGGCTTGGAGACAGCGTTGGTGTGTATGAAGGATCTTCCTCGAATGAAGGATTTGGGACAACTTTCCATGATGATTATATTAGAGCCTCAGCTGCTTTCGTGTTGGTCATGAGGTGATGCTGAACCGAATGCTTGAACTAGCAAGAGTGGCTGGGATTGCATTGGAGTGGTTCCATTCATTCCTTCCGGGTAGGTACCAGCTAGTGATGTGGGTGAAATGGACATTGAGGGTCTTCCCATATGGAACCCTGTGTTGTTGTTAGGTGCCACTGAGTCAGTCCAACTTACAGAAACCTAAAGTACAACAGATTGAAACACTACCCAACACCGCGCCATGCCCAGAACTATTGCCAGTACTTCTCTGCTATTCATAGGGTTTTCAATGGCTAATTGTTTTGGGAGTGGGCACCCAGCTCTTTCTCCAAAGCCTACAACACCCAGTAATCCTAGGCAGTCTCCCATCCAAGGATTAACCAGGCCCAACCCTGCTTAGCTTCCAGGATCAGATGGGATCAGATGCCAGGGTGGTTTGGCTGTAGACTATGGAACCCTGCAGCAGTCACTCATCCCCCAGTTCATGTTTAGTGGACATGAGAGGACAACCAGATGCCTGAAGGCCAGGCAGTGCGAACTGAATGACTGGGTCGAAGGTTATGAGAGTGATTCCCTGATTGATGTCTCTCACTTACGCTATTTGTTTTCATCAGTGTGACAGTGCAGACTAGAATGGTAACCCAGAAAGTGTGACTTGTTGGAATTTGAAAATAAGGAGGACTCTGGTGTGCCTTCTAATTTCTCTGAAGTACAGTCTGTGTAAACTGTGGCCCTATTTTAAGCATAAATTTATGTAATAATAAAAACCTAGATAGAAATATTTTATTGTCCTTTGCGGTATATATCCAGAGCCTTCTTGCCTGTGAAAATTGACTGCATCTCCATGATCTTTCTTCTAGAAGTTGTAGTTTTTTTACTTGTTCACCTGTTTGCTTAAGGCTGTTTGAATCAAAGTAGCCTAATTACATTAATAAATATTCTCGAGACTGATAGCTGATTTTTCCCAGTGAGTGGTTTCCTTTTATCTTCACTGAAAGCACTTCATTATTCTGACTCTGTTTTGCTGAGAACCAAATTGAGTTGTACTTTTAAGGAATTGTGCTGCATAAATGTTGCCTTTTCTTAAACTGCTCAAGTAGTTTAGGTTTCTACAAGGAATATGCTAGGGTTTCTTCAATTTTGGTCATGTTCCTTAGTTTCATGTGGTGCCTCTTCTTGGTTGTTATTTATGTAATATGATTTATTTTCCTTCAGAGTATGAAAAGCTTGTTGAGAGTTGAACGTTGAAGAAGTTTATTAGGCCTAAGAATAGAATACAGGTAAAGAACTGAAAAGAAACACAGATATATGTGTCTGTATATATCATTAGAACTGTCTGTTGAATGTCATTTTGGCAAAAAGGACAGGAAACTAACATTTACACAGATCAGTGTCAGGCACTGAGCCAAGCCTTTTCTATTTTTTAGCTCACTTAATCCTCACAGTAACATTGAGAAGTGGGTGCTGTTTCTTCCTTTTACAGATGAGGTAATTGAAGCTGAGAGAAGTTGGGTATGTTGCCTAACTTCACACAGTTTTTAGTGGAAGATCTGGTATCTGAGTGCAGGTTGGCTGATTTCAAAGCTCAGGCTTTCCATCACAACAGGCCACAGGCAAATGTTAGACTTGAAGTGGGGTCTCCAGAGAAAAGAAGAAAAATAGGAAAACATGCCTAGTAAGAGACACGAACAAGCCAAGGAGGAAATGGACACGCAGGAATGTACTAGTTTCATGTTTATTTTGAAAACGTCCAGAGTTTGCTTACAACTTGGTTTGACAAGCGAGCTGACAAAAGGAATGATTTTAGGGTCAACAAATATTTATCATTTAAGAGAAGAACAGTAATAGAATTTAGATTTTGTCTTTGTCCTGACATTTGTTCACTGTTTATACTAAAAATAATGTAGATACCCTGTGTTGGATGCTATGAAATTACTTTGAGAATCAATGCATGAAGTCAAACAGATAGTAATTATTTGAGAAAAGACAGCATTTGGAGGCAAATATTAGATGTCTACTGTTTATAAAAGCTTTTTTATGGAAAAAAAAAGGTCACTGCAGAAAATTTTCTGTGTGCAACCTCTGCTTGCCACTACTTTCACCTAGTATAAACATGGTGTATGTGTCAGAAAGTGTGGTGAATTTTTGTGTTCTGCTTAAACAGTAATTGGGGTTTCAGTAAATTGTTGTTTTCATTTTAAATGAAATTTGGATCCATATTCATGGTTTTCCTTTTTATCTTGGTGGTTAACTATCTTTTTCCATCATGATAGATTTATATCCAGCACCGTCAGAAGGAATGTTGTTTCTATGCTTATAAGCTGATACTTTGCAATAGGAAGATAACGTATCTATATAATATGATTAAGTTATTTATTGTTATCCTAGCACAATATGTTGATATTAGTTATATAACTGGTACTTTAGGAAATAACTCTTCTCTCCAAAACAAGTAAAGCTCTTTCATGGTATTCAGTATCAGTGCTGTTTTCGCGACTCATGAAGTAAAATTCATAGTTGGATTCAGCACTTTAAGATGTCCTGATTTAGCTTGAATGAAATATTGATTTCATGGAGTTGGGTGGCAGGTGCATCAAGGAACCATTTCCTTAAAGCTTTAAGTAAGTGACAGTATAAAGCTTCCAGAATATTAATTCAAGTTAAAGAAGTAGCTTGGAGTTGTGCTTACTTAAATAAAATTTTTGACAAATGGCCAGAAACTGTGATAGCCCAAGTTGTATTTTTAGACAGATTAAAAAATGGAGACAGAAGAACATTTTTCTTTTTATGTAAACATAGTTTTTTCTTACTTTAACAACTGTTTAATTGGTTTTCATTTGGTTAGTTGATTAAATAGGACCATAAGTTTAAAGTAATTTCTCTTGAACTATTACATTACCTCACCAGTTCTCTTTCTTTCCACTCTGATTTCATTTACATATTGTTCTCCATTTTCTTTACGAGAGTTGTTCTCTGGGGAGTGTCTGAGGACCTGGTCAGAACATTGAATTTGCTGTCAAATAATGTATGGGAAATATTGTTTTGTCTAAACATACATTTCTCCTCATGGGTCATCAAAATGCGCATTTTTCCTAAGGAAGATATTTATTACTGTAAAATAGAACTAATACATACATAACCTATTAGTGGCACTACTTTTGGAATTTATTAATACATATGTGTACATAATATTATAGTTTTCAAGACAAATAGCCTAAAACATTATTTATTTTCTTGAAACATTTGCATTGATTGTATCCATCCTGACCTTTACTATATATTTTTTTAACTGTGTGGAAGATTATTACTATTGGCTTATAGCAAACATAAGCATTTCTATAATTCTTGCTTCCAAGTTACTTCTCTCATGAATCATCTTTCCCTGAGGATGAAATTAAAACAAGAACTAGGTGTATTACATTGCCTTTAGCCCTACTACTGATTCACAAAATGTATGTTTAAGCATTGCATACTAAGTTTGGGAAAGGGAAAGGTATTTAAATTCACAGGTCTTTGTGTTTATTCTTCCTTTCTAAACCATATTGTTTCCCTAAGAGGTTCTACACTGAAATTAGGATTTTTGTAAAATAAAATTTGTTTTTACTTTCTAATTCTATCCAGAATTTACAGATACATTCCACACTATTCTAAATAGCCATGATGTTTGAATTTCACAAAATGTTTTATCATAGCTGTTTTTTTCCTAGAAAGCTCTGTTTATTGAATATTTTATTTGTTAACACTTCCAATCAAAGTAGAAGGCCTCACTGAACAAAGAACTCTTGAGGATATAAGTGGATAAACAAAGAGAAAAGCTAAGTTAAATCGGCATTTGCCATGTGGTATGAATGCCACTCTTAACAGTACTTTTTTGTATAGTTATTTTCAGGCATTTCCTTTATCAAACATTTAAAGGTAAATTTTTTCACATAGCCAGCAAAATTCTGAGCTGAATTCTCCTGACATTCTGCTGATAAAGGAATTTCAGATGAGCAGTGCCAGTCTTTTGCAGAAGAGGAGTAGGAGGATGAATCAGAAATGAAGTAATGGACAAAGGAACTCCACCCTCTTTCTTTCTGAACTGTAGAGTGCCATTGAAAATGCTAAATTTTTATTGAACATGTAATATATTAGTTGTGTTTTATGTTGAGAAAGTTACGATGTGATACAAAATTCAAATACAAAATGTTAATACCATGGGGAAAAATGAGAAAAAATCCTAATTGTAACATTTAAATCCATCCTTGCTACGGAAGTAACTTTTCATAGCTATAAAATAAAGCATGAAGGAAAAGATGGACATAATTGGCTTGTTAATCTGCCTACACATGTAAAACAAAACATTGAACAACAGTCAAGCCATAAAGAAATATTGTGAGTGTGCTATATGTATTATGATGGGCTGGGATTTAGCTCAGTTGGTAGAGCGCTGCGCTGCAGTCTCTGAGGACCCGAGTTCAATTCCCAGCACTGCAAAAATGGGAGAAGGGCCTGGCAATCCACTCCCAAGGCAATCCCGAAACAGTCTGCCATTGAAAACCCTATGCGGGTTGCTATGAGTTGGATACCTACTGGATGGCACCTAATAATAACAACATATGTATTATATACAATTATTAAAATAATAATAAAAAGCTTGGCCTTAGAGCATCATGGTTCAAAGTCATGAACAGAGGTGCTCCTGTGCATAAAACTAAAGAGAAGTATGTGGATAGGTCATAAGATGGGGTTTAGCTTAGTTGGTAGAGTGCTGCTTTGCACTCTTGGAGGACCCAGGTTCTATCCCCAGAACCGCAAAAAATGGGAGAAGGATGTGACAATCTACTCCTGAAGGAATCCCGAAACAGTCATTGAAAACACTATGAAACCCTATGAGAGCCTCTGTAAACAAACACTATAGGGGTTGCTATGAGTTAGACTTGACTCGAGAGCACCTAACAAGAAGTATCAGTGCATGTAGCTGACTTGAAGCCTTTATAACTGGGGTTTAACCTCAGTTGGTAGAGTGCTGCTTCACACTCTCTGAGGACCTGGGTTCAATCCCCAGCACCACAAGAATAGGAGAAGGATGTGGCAATCCTAAAACAATCAGCTATTGAAAAATCCTATGAGGGTCACCATGAATTGGACCCAATTTGAAGGCACCTAATAACAACAATAGTCATAAAATGCAGCTTAAAGTGATCCTTGGTGATTACTTTTCAGGTTGCCTAATAAATTAATCAGTCCTTGCACTTTGCCCCAACTCCAAATGGTGCTCCCTGCTTGTATACCACCGGTGAGAGCATAAACCAAAACAACTCATTGAAGAGCCAGTTGGCATTATTCACAAGAGGTCACTAAATAACCTATATCTTTTAAATTAACAATGTCTCATGTGTAAATATTTAGGAAAATACTCTTGATTTTAAGAAAAAGATATTACATGCACTAAGAGATTAGACATCAGTGCTATTTCAGTTGAGAAGAAATATACATAGCTGAAATGTTCACTGGTGATATTAGTAGTTCTCAAACTTGGCTAGTCTGCACCCTAGCCCTGTGGCATCCAATCCCGTCAGATCTCCAAAGCTAAGCAGGGTTGGGCCTGGTTAGTACTTGGATGGGAGATCGCCTGGGAACACCAGGTGCTGTAGGGTTGGGAGATGGACCCAGTAACCCACTCCCAAAAATCAATCTGCCATTGAAAACCCTATGAACAGCAGAGAAGCACTAACAGTAGTGTTTTACCTGTTGTATGCAGGGTCGCTTTGAGTCTGATACCAACTCAAAGGCACCTAACAACAACAACAACAACAAACTTGGCTACACAGTAGAATCACTTGGAAGGATTTAAGAAAATTCTAATGCTTGGAAACCACCAAGATATTTTTATTGAACAGATATATAGGGTTAGTCTTGAGATTTACATTTTAAAATGATTCCCCTAAAATTCTTCTATCAGCCAGGTTGAAGACCACTGACTTGAAACGAATTGATACAATATTTTTAGCCATTCAATATGATATTTGTGGTGGTTTATGATGGTATGGAAAAGAGTATAATATGAAATGAAGTATTGTTATACAGTAATATTTAGGTAGATTATGACTTTAATATAGGAAAAAAACAGAAAAATAAGCTAGAAGAAAATTTACAAAATGCACAAAGAATTTTAGGGAATTGTGATTCTGAGTGACTTTTCTTATGTCAGTTGCCAGATGTTTAGTTATGTTCTTATATTTTAAAAAGAAAATTATATTAAAGGAAGGATTTTTACTGGCAAGATCCTCTAGATAGCTTCCTATTTATGTTATTTCTGGCTTTTAAAATAATCATATGCTGATGATATATATTATTATACCATAATGAAGACCAGGCATAGTGGCACATGCTTCTAATCTCAGGATGTTGGAGACTGAGGCAGGTGGATCATGAGTTCAAAAACAGAGGCAGCCTGCATATCTTAGTGAGACCCTGTCTCAAAATAAAAATAAAAATGAAAAGTGGGCTGGGGGAGCATCCCTGGGTATGGTACTTGCAAAACATATTCAAAGCCCTGAGTTTAATTCCCAAGTACTAAAAAAAAAATCCATCCATCCATTTATATATATACACACATATGTATACACATATGTGTATATATACACATACATGCATTTCCATATAATATAATGAAATATTTGTAGTATTTTTTCCTTTATTTGGTCTCAGGGATATTTTCTTATGTAGTTTCCTGAAGTTTGAAATATAATAAACTCAAATGAGTAGTTTTTCTCTTACTACTCTGGAACTGTGGCTATCATTTATCACTACTCTAAATATTATTTATATAGTGATAATTCCCAGTGTTTATCTCTCACCTCAACATTGATTCTGTGATGCATATATGTGTCTGAGTTTTGGATACATACCTTTAAATTAGTAAGTATGGAACTAAATTCACCAGAGTTTCTAAAGCCACTTTTATATTACCCAAATTAATTATACTGGCATTCACTCCTAGTCCCTGTTTGTTTGTTATTGTTAGGTGCCATTGAATTGTATCCGACTCATAGCAACCCTCATAGGTTTTTCAGTGGCTGATTGTTTCTGGATTGCCTTGGAAGTGGATTGCCTCATCCTTCTCCCATATTTGTGGTGCTGGGAATTGAACCCAGGACCTCACAGACTACAGAGCGGCACTCTACCAACTGAGTTAAATCCCAGCTAAATCTCAGTCCCTGAATCAATCCTAAATTTCTTCCCTCTTATCTCATACATCTAGTTTTTTTTTCTACTGATCCCTACCCCCAATGTATTCATTTTCCTTTTTGTTGGGTGGCTGGGAGTCAAAGACAAGACCTCATGCTTGCTAGTCAAGTGCTTTCCCACTGACCTACATCCCTACATACCCCTTGTATTTCTTGACTCTCTTTCCACATCTCTGCCCTAGCACATCTCTACCCTGTTGTCATTGCTCTGGTGGAGCTCTTCCCGTCTTCCCTGATGGCCAATACTATAGGCTCCTCATTGGTATATCTTCCAGATGTGTCTCAGTTTAAACCTGTCCTTGTGCTGACAGACAAGAGCACTTTCCTTGCCAAAATCCTGTGGGGATCACACCATCATCTCTTGCATGAAGAATAAGCTGCTTTTCACGGCATTTGAGTGGTGGTACTCTATCACACACCATGACGTGGTGGTGGTGCATACGTTCCCTCTGGAATCCCCACCCTAGTCTCCCTCAGACTTGCTGCTCTGGATATGCTAGCTGAATCCTGTTACCACATGAGACATTCTATCCTGTTTCCCTGCACATCCTTTGTGCTGCCCCCTGGACTTGGAATGACCTCTTCATTCCCATCTTTGATTGGATTAGCAAAAATTTAAAAGTTGGTACTATCCATTGTTGACAAGGTATTCTCATTAGAAGCTAGCTATCAACATTTTTAATGCACCTTTAAAACTAAACTCTCAACATTTGGAATCTAGAGATATAATTATGCATATTAGGGGAAGTATACACAAATCTCTTTATTGCTTCACTATGTAAATGGATAAAATTATATGTAAACTAACTGTTCTGTAATAAAGAAATTAAACCATGATTAAATATATCTATTCTATGGACTTTAGACACTATTATATGCATAATAAAAGCATCCAAAGTTTTATAGATTATTGAGAAGAAAATAATGCTCTGTGAAAAAAATCTCCCAATCATGTTAAGTACAAAAGCATATTTACCATCACACAGTAAGTGCTCTTATTTGCATCAAAAACAAAAATACTAAACCATACAGTTGAACATATGTGTATTTATGAATACAAATACAAAAAGAAAACAGGGTAGGTCTTGAGTAGTCAATGCTTCTGAAGCAGTGGATGAGAGTTGAGAGGGAATTTTACCTGAGTGTAATGATCTATTTTAATATTTTCCTAGTAACCAAATGGGCTGGGATTTAGCTCAGTTGGTAGAGCACTGCGCTGCAGTCTCTGAGGTCCCGAGTTCAATTCCCAGCACCACAAAAATGGGAGAAGGACGTGGCAATCCACTCCCAAGGCAATCCCGAAACAGTCAGCCATTAAAAGCCCTATGAGGGTCGCTTTGAGTCGGATAACAACTCGACAGCACCTAACAACAACAACAACAAGTAACCAAATATTTACGTGCTTGCATAAAACTGTTAACCATTAACAAAAATTAAGTCAAGGAAAAAAATCTAATAAAATTTGAAACCAAATTATGGGTAAAAGAATAACACTCAATTTTTATCTATTTTGAAAAATTTTGAAAATACTGCATAGTAGCCATATGCACACAAAAACCAGCTGGAATTAACAGCCATGAACATGTTGCTATAGTTGCTTCAGATTTATTTTAGATGAAATCCATCAGAAAGAGCTGAAGTTGCTTTGATTTCTGTCTCTTTCTCCTCAGAGGGAACTAGTGTCAGAGATTTGGTATGGATTATTATAGTTTAGAATTTTATGCTTTTACTTTGATTATCTAGGTAAATACTTATATTCATAGCTATACTGTATTGAATATTTGTTGTTGTTGTAGTCAGGTGCCATTGAGTCAGTGTCCGACTCATAGTGACCCTACCAACAACAGGCGAAACAGTATTGTCAGCACTTCTCTGCTATTCATGGAGTTTTCAATGGCTGCTTGTCTTCTGGGAGTGGCTTGTTAGGTCCTTCTCCCAAGCCTATAGTGCCTGGTATTACCAGGTGGTCTCCCATCCAAATATTAACCAGGCCCAACCCTGCTTAGCTTCCAAGATCTGACAGGATCAGACACCACAGTGGTACAGCTGCAGGCACTGAACATTTAGGTTATTTATAATTTTTCCCCTATAATTTCTCTTTGTAAAAGTGTGGGTTTTTCTAGAGTTTATACCAAAAAGTGGAATTGCTTATCTACACAGCATGCATTTTTTCATTAGATGTTGCCAAATATCTTTGCAAATTTGTTATATCAGTTTGTATTCTCACTAGAGCATTTTGTAATTCCCATGTCTGGACATCCTCAGCCAATGCTTGGAATCCTCAAGCTTCAGATTTTGTTCTGCTCTGTAAATTGTGAAATTAAGTTCCAATAAGTCCCTGAATGTTTTCTGAATTGTTTAAAGCTGTCAGAGCCCTCTGAGGGCAGCATGAAGAATCGTTAGTAGAGTTAGAGTCTTCCAGGAACTGGTTGCCAAAGCAGTGTGGCGGTAGACTGGCCAGAACTAAATGCTACAACAGTAGCATAGGTTGTAATATATGTGGAGGTAGAGAGAAGATTATTATGATCTGGAGAAGTAGTTAGTAGTGTTCAGGAGCAAAGGGCATTGAAGGTAAAGGAAACCTCTAGACAGTCAGCCCAATTGGAATGAACTTTACAAAGCTAATAGTCAAACTATTACTAATTGCCCTTAAAACATTAACCATAAAAGGATTAGTAGAGGCATGGAACACACCTATTTTAAACTCATCATTTTCAGATGAGGAATTGAGACCTAGATGCATAAATTCAGCTTGTATAAGTCACTTTGGTTCTCTTTTAGTCACGTGTCAAAAGTAAAACCAGCAGGACATTTATTGGTTTATTTAACTTACACATCCAATGGGTGGATCCTCAACATGACTATATAAGGCAGAAGTTAAAGTGATATCATTTTTCTCCATTTTTTTTTCTTTCCGTGTTTGGCTCTGCTTTCCTCTGTTTAGCTTTATTCTCAGCAGCCTCTGTCCTTGCAGAGTCAGAGATACATATCAACTAATCTTTCTTGTGTCTTTAAAGCTGGTATTGCTACTGAAAATAACTCATGTTCTTTCCTTTGATTTCTATATTTATTCTTCAAAAAATACTCAAACTCCCACCAATTGACCAATTTCTGTGATCAGGGAGATAGCTTAGTTTGACCAGCCTTCCTGGTGGGGAAATCAAGACCATATCATTGATTGCTCTAATGAAATCATATTAATAAGGGAAGGGGTTTCTTAAAAGGAAGGAGTGCAGGACATGCAAATATAAGATGGCCACTGCAGATTGCTTAGTATGTAGAGTGTTTGTAGACCTGATTGTAGTCATTACCTTAAAACGAATATTGGTGCTATTTATCACAGGTGTTTATGTCTACACATCCATGATTATAACAGCTTTATAGCAGCAAATAAAATTACTACAACAAATACCATTTGAGTACATTGGAATATCTTGTCAGGCATTATAGAGATAAATATGTGTCTATCCCCTGTGGAGTTTTGAAACCTGTTGTAAGTAGTTAGGGCAGGAAAGTTAGATGTACAAACAGTTTTTAAAGATAAGAGACCATGACAGAGATGTATCTTGTTGAGATTATTCTAGAGGAAGAGGCATCTCTTTGGGTCATCAGCTTTACCAAATAGGTGATGATAAAAATCACTTTTAGAGAAGCATCATAGGAGAAGGGTAATGTTTCCAGGCACAGCATTTCACATGAGCCAAAACAGAGAGATGGGTAACCATAAAAGTATGGTGATTTGCTGAGTTGGATCATAGTACAGGAGAGTGGTCTGAGAGTGGTAGTGTTAAGAAGGTGAAGCAGGTGCTAAGAGTATTATAGAGGACTCGATACTATTTAATGTTCTTGGCTATATTTTTTCAGTTTTTAAAATCTACATAGGGAAAATCATCACATTGCATTATTTTTTCATGGCAATGTATATATTTTGTACACTTTAAAAATAATGTTTTAAGACCAGGTACAGTGGCACACACCTGCAATCCCTGTGACTCAGGAGGCAGAGGCAGGAGGGTCGAAAGTTCGACTAGAGGCAGTCTGTGTAATTTAGCAAGATCCTGTCTCAAAAAGTAAACAAATGGGCTGAGGGTGCAGCTCAGTGGTCCAGCACTTGCAAAGCATGCAAGCTCTTGAGGCCCTGGGTTCAACCTTCAGTACCGCAAAAAAAAAAAAAAAAAAAAAAAAAAAAAAGATTTAAAATTTGGCTAACAAAATTAAACATTCCTGGGAGTGAAGATTACTAGGTTCATTTTTTCCCTATGGGGTCTAACCATATAAGTATAGGATAGTATTTTCTCATGTGTATATTTTGGCATACCACAATAGGTAATATTGCTAAATATTATGATGTGGATGATTCCTTTATTACATGTGGTTAGGAGACATGGCATTAAGAAGGATTTTTCAGAGATTTTAATACACATTGCTAACGTAGTTGGTGAGTTTAGGGGAGGAACATAGAGCATGTTGTATTTCCTAAGCTCATTTGGTAATGTTTTTTGGAACATCACTTAGGACTCATATCCTATAGAACAGATTGGGATGCTGCTACAATACTTACTGTTGATAATATAACAGGAAAGGATGAATGGCAATGAGTAGAATATAGGAGTTTATGTATTAACATGAAACCAATTTATCATACCAGATATAATTACAATTTCTTTTCTTTAATATATGGAATTCATTATTTTATTTGGGGAGACATTTTTTACTCTAATTGGAAATACTCCCTTTTGGTTTGCATGGTTGGCGAAATAGTATAAAGTCCTGAAGAGCCACTAGTGGCTGCAGGTTGACTGTTGCTACATTTGGAATTGAAGACATGCGAAATCTATACACAATCATGTCTCAATCATTTGCTTAGAGTAAACTGAGGACAATATTTAAGATCCAAATGACTTCTCTCATGTTTATAACATGCCTCATGGCTTCATTTCTCCTGAATTCCCTGTCCTTTCAAATATATTGAGAAAATGTACTTCAGTTCATCATACATTTCTATTATGTGGGAAGCACTGTCAGAGTCCAAATTTATTTCAAGATTGGCTTGACATATATAGTGATTGAATAAATGTTTGTTCAATGAATGGGTTGTTTTTCTTTAATGATCTGGTTGTACAGAGGCATCTAAATTACAGATCTGAATTCTCTGCTGTATTTTCTTAGAGTTCTTTCTTTCATAGTTTTTGTGGATAGTGTTACTCAAGGAAGACAACCAACAAAGTCATCTTCTGCAGCCTCTATCTTTATTGATATTATTTTAAATCTCTCCTGGGGAAGTCATGGCCATGTGCAGTGTTGAGTGGAGACAGAGCCAACTCCTTTACTATTTAGCAGCATCTGGATTTTCTTTGCATGTTTCCTTCAAGAGCTGAATATTCTTTTAGTATTTAAGGTAAATTAAATGGAGAAGGAAATTTTATGGAGGGAGAGTATAATGCAGTGGAAAGAGCATGGAGTTTAGTTATCAGATTAGAAGTGAGTTTCAGCTCTTGTCACATAGTTGTTAGTGGGCTTCAATAAGGTTCTTAACCTCTGAGTTTCAAGTCATATCTGTAAAATTGGGAATCATGCTTCTGTTTTATGGTGACTGTAAGGAATTTGAAGAACAATTTGAAAAGCTGAGACATGGTGTTGTTGTTGTTGTTGTTGTTGTTAGGTGCTGTCAAGTCTTGTCCAACTAGTAGCAATCCTTATTGGGTTTTCAATGGCTAATTGCTTCAAGATTGCCTCAGGAGTAGATTACTATGTCCTCCCATTTTTTGTGGTGCTGGGAATCAAACTCTGGACCTCAGAGACTGTGGAGCAGCACTGTACCAACTGAGCTAAATCCCAGCAGAGACATGTTATAGATGCTCTTAATAAATGGTAACATAGATATTTGTTGCTATCTTCCTTTTCATATTATTATATTTCATATTCCAATATTTTCCATATTATTCACCTGTGAAAGTACAGACTAGGTGTGTTCTGCTGTCTTTACTGATTTTTGATAATGAGATGAAAATAAAATTCGAAGTTAAACAAAATTGTACATGAACCAATTCTTTAAACAAGCTACAAAATACTAATTTCTTTCTATTTGGACCTCTAGGTGTAGAGTACTTTGAGTAGTAGTGGTAGGTTTTATAATAATAGCTCACAGTTTTCAAACACAACATGCTAAAAATCATTCTAAATCCTTGCCACATTTTAACTTATTTAATGTTCAGAATAGTCCTCTGTGACATAACAATTTTTTATTACTTTCTGGATATTCTCAAATGTAATCTGCACTGTTTTAGCAGTTTTAGAGGGCAGAAAAATTGGATGTGGATTGGAATCTCATTATTAGATTAGATTCTAGTGTAATGATTGAAATCTAGTATGTGCGTGAATCTAGTCTGCGTTTGATTTTTCAGCTCTCTAAACTGAAAGTTTGTGAATATACCATACATTTTACAGTTGAGGAAACTGAGTCCTAGAAAGACTTAGTCATAGAAAATGCCTCTAGTTAATGTTCCAGCCTGAGACAAAACCAGGCTGGCTCTAGAGTCCATAGCCTTGTTCATTGTACCCTTTGCCTTCCATAGTAAGTGGGGTACCATGGCATGCCATGGTATGGGTAGTTGCAGAGGAACAATTGCAAATATCCAGCTGAACATATGGTATGTAGTCTCCCAGGTGTTTATAATCAAAGATGACCATCTCACATGTTGTTTCAGTGGGAAGGTTTTGAAAATAATAATTAATGTTATATGCCTTATTTATATTTATATAGGGCAATTTTTAATGTCCTAATAAATCCCACTTTAAAATAATAATAAATAAAACTTTTGGCCTAACACTAATATTTTAGAACTTTGGCCTCTGAAAACAAATAGTTACTTTAGTGAATATGTCTGTGTGAATTAGTCTGTCTAGTAGTAGTTTGTTGTCTCTGTAAAGTGGAAAAAAGATCTAAGTTCAATTACTTGTTTATATTCCAAGAAGAGTATCTTTTTATATTATTCAAGTCAATCAGAGACACATGTTGAGGTTTGGAGTCTGAATTTTCTTCTCCAAATTTAAGAATTAAGTTGTACAGTATGTTATTTGATAATTATTTCTTAATATTTCCTCCTGATAAAAGGAGTATAAAAACACATTTCTAACTTTATTTTAGGGAAATACTGATTATTGAAAATCATGTAAAAGATTGGAGATGTAGCTCAGTGGTAGAGCCTGTGACTAGCATGCACTATGCCTGGAGTCAATAGAAATTTATAAAACATCTTCCTTTTAAATATGACCCATTTCTTATTTGAGTTGATGGTTTATATTTACTTGTATATTTTTCTAAAGTCAAATCTTTGTTGTTCCTCAGTGTTCACTAGAAACTCTCATGAGTGATCTTAGAGGGACTGTGAAGTTTGGTACTCTGTTTTCAAAATCAAATTTTAGGGTTATCTTAGGTTATTTTTGTGCACATTTTGTGCTTGAATTATTCATATAATTTCACACATATCTCACCTACATTCATATATATTCAATTAACATTTATTCACTGGACTCTAGTTTTTAATAAAAGTTTAATTTTCAGTCATTTTAGAGAGTTCCTTACTAGCAGTATTATTTCTTTACAGTAAGAAGTTAGTTTGGGCTTGATTTTCTAGAGTGGTTTCTAATTGTCTAGGTTATTGATTTATCAGCTGAATGCCCTGTGTTACTTTGTGTGTTTAGAAGACATCCTTATTCAGCAGTAAATGTAGTTTATTCTTCTCCACTAGTAGGGACTTGCCCATTAAGTATATTAAATAAATAGCCAAATAGATCTAGCATGCATTATTCTTTTTTTAACAGTTTGAAAACATTTTTTATGAAGTATAATATAGAGAGTTAAGCATGTAAATCTTAAGTATAAACAATTTAATTTTCACAAAATGAGCACAAAGTTCATATATCAATAATTTAAGTTCTTGTCTGCACCCCACATAATTTTCTCTTCAAAATATATCTTTTATAATGAAGATATTTCCTCAAAGCTAATAGTGGGGCTACTTGAAAGAAGCTATGTATGATTCTTTTCCGAAAGGAGAGTGAACATGTAATTGTTTATATTAATAGCACTTTGCACAGTAACTAATAATGGTGCTTCATAGTTGCTTACTGAATCTGTTGAGGTTTTAGATTTATGTTGCATAGGATTAATTTTTATATTCCCATATGTGAAAAATGAGACTATGTTTATAAGAAATAGCTGCCACCTAAGATTTTTATTAAGAGCTACATTAGCATAATAAAAGATTTAAGATTTGAGTTTCTTAAATATTGTCTTATAAAGCATGTTTTTCAGATATAAAGGAATGGAGGCCCATGTTTATGATATTTCTTTGTCATATCTGTAAATTTTCTTTCAATCACACTCCCCAGTGTTCTTCCTGGTTTTTAAAATGATTTAGTAGATAGGCCATCCTTTCTCTTCACTAAGTATTCACTATTAGCAAAATTTTAAGCATTCCATCAGCAATTTCATGATATAAAGCAATTTTTTCCTATATTTCCCATAGCACCAGGGCTCTGTGAAGTGTCTCTGGGGGTTCTTTGATGTCTAGACAGTTTGAATTATGCCTGCTCCCCTGCCTCCAAATTCCACCCCTGTTCTGCTTCAGGGGATGTGGGAAACGAAAACAAACCAGAAGGGTTCCACAACCTGACAGTCTAGGGGGGAAAACAAATAAGTGGAATAAGCTGTATATACACCCTGGCAGGTGTATAGGAAAGGCCCCAATTATAGAGGATGGAAGAAAACAAGGATCAGGGGCAAATATTGTCCTGCTTATTTATTTCTTAATATATTTATAAGATGGAAATATATGTGCATTGTGAACAACATGAAAATATTGTATAAGAATTAAAGAAAGTTAGTCACCTTTAGCCCAGTTCCCCTTTTCGCTCCCAACCTCCTTATAGGCAGCCAAATTTGAGACTTTGGTCTAGTTCTTGTACATTGTCCTACTTATTGAAAAAGTGAAAGGGAGGATTGTGTTTTATGTCAGAAAACTAACTTTGTTTTCTTTTTTCCTTTTTCTTTGTTTTCCTTTTATAAATTGGGATATCATGGTTCCTCCAATTCATCTTGTTAGAAAGTAAGTAACTTCTGAAATTTCAGAGATAGTTTGATAAAGCTTGATATTTGATTACTCCATATACATATATATTCTGTTACAGAATTTTTAACTTTAATTCTGACTGAGGTGATAAACATTTCCATTAACCTTAAGTAAAATGATTTTTGGATAAATAAGATATAAGAAATGTTACATAGGTGTTCATGGTATCTAAGTATCCTTTGAGACTTTGAAAACAGATTTGCTTTATCTTTCATACCCACAGTTAATTTTTGTGTTTTAACTATAGAGTGTACTTTCTAATTCTATTTTGTTGTGAATATAAAATAATAAAATCATATAAATAAGGCTTTTATTTCTTCTGGTTCAGTAGCAATTAAATAAGACCACACTTTTTTTTGTCCAAGGAAAGGAGTCTCAAGTTTTCTTGATTTTATGGAATTGATGAAAGTAATAGCAATGAGTAAAATGGTATGAAAGATATTTAAAATACATTTTCCTATTGTGTACATTGCATTGGATGAATCAGTTACATTTTAATAAGTATTAAACTCTTTTTATGAAAATTTTTATTGTTTTAAGTAAAATATACCAGAATAGTTTTTCTATAAATAAATGCAATTAATAAGGTAAAAATTAATTGAGTGATCAACAAATGATTGGAGTCGTAAAATATTTTCTAATTCTTCTAAAATATAAGTGTTCAGTTTTGAAGTAAAGCAAATTTCATGTTTGTTTTGGGAAAGGTTTGGGGAAGCTGTACAAGTCATTGAGACTTTGGAGACATTGTCATGTGATTGTGAATTACATATTTTAAAATTTTTCAATAGTAAATTTTTAGTTTATTGGTCAATAGTATAATTTAATAATATATTCATGCTCAATGGAGCTTACTATTTTTACAGGACTGGATACTTAGCACATATGTTGACAGCACACAGAGTATTACTGGCTATTTCATAGGCAATTTATCTTCTATAATTTCTTTAAAAAGAAAACGTAAATTATAGTGGTGGTATATGTGTTCAGTATGTCTTAGTTATCATTAAATCTGTATTACTCCTTAATGTTCTAAATATGAGTTCTTGAAATTATGTTCATTAGGAGTTTAGTAATCAAGAGCTGAAAGAGTATAGGGAGGTTTCATGTAGGGTGGACAATTTTATTAAATTACAGTTTTAAAAATCTACACTGTATTATATTTATGTATTGGATTTTATTTTACTTGCTTTGTTAGCATCTTCTTGCCAACTCCCTGCAGAAAGTCTGTACTTCTGACAGTTTCAGTAAATTAAAACTCCAAAAATCTGGCATAACTCTTCCCGGCTTTAAATTTTCTGTGCTTTTGTCTGAGGAGTATAATGTAAAAATATACATACTTTTTCAGTGTTCAGTATAACATGTATTGCATTATTTATCTGGAATTCATTTTTAGAGTCATTTCTGGGGATATGAAGATATTTTACTTTATAGGTATGCCTGGGCCCACTAAATGTGAGCAAACATCTTTTGTAAGAGAAAATAATGAAATGAGGTTTGTAAGCTTGTAGGACTTCATGAGGAAAGATATTACATAAGTATATAGCATTATTACCATGTGTACTCCAGTGTTATAACTGTATTGTTCTGTGACTAAATTTATATTAGGAGTTTTGTTTCCTGTCAAGCCCAATGCAATCATATTTATGTGTTGGCACAGAGAAGCTGCTTCCTAACATAATAGAGCACTTGTATTTATAATACTTCTAAACCTTTAGGACCACAATGCATATATTTGCTGACTTGCGATTATATTCTGTCAACTCAGCAAATTTGACTTTTTCATTTCACTGGTGAGTTTTCATGGGAAGAGATTTGATAATCTTAGATTTTAGAAAACTTTTAATTTAGTATCATGAAATTATGTTTTTATGCTGGAAATTCAAAGTTTGAGAGCTTAATATCTTCAAGGCCCTTTTCTCTCAGAATATTTTAGGTTAAATATCTGTAATTCCAAAGAGGCATGTGGGGTGAAGGCAGGGCTTCTAACAAAATCTGGTTCGACAAAATTTGGCTTTAAATTCTAGCTTGCAAAAATATTAGTTTGCAAGTAGAACACAAAATAGTCTAAAATTTACCCCAAGAAATATATATATATATATATATATATATATATATATATATATATACACATTTCATAAATGTATTTGCAAGTATCTGAATACATTCCAATAATGTTTGTACATATGTGCTTTGATATTTTAATCATTAATTCAATATTGTTTGATTTATTTTAAAAATTGGTTTCAAAATTCAGTCACTTTCATCTTTACTACAGAGCATAATTATTAACTGGGCAGAATTCCCAAATATATATATTTTTGACATAGCTTAGAAAATCTATATTAGAGATATGAACACTGATGTAGATCTTTATTTTGCTATGTGGGAAATGCAGTCCTTGAGTAGCCTAAACACTTAAAATTTCAAATCAGTTCTCTGGTTTCTTATTATTCCTTTGTTACTTTTCAACCTATGAGATGGCGCTGCCCTTGAACTTGTTTTTTTTTTTTTTTTTTTTTTGATCACTCAAGTGCAACCATCAAGTTGTAATATTTTAAAACTGAGGCTTTATGGTGTTACTTTACAAAATAATACCACATAAAAGTTTGGGCTTTGACTTCTTTAAAATACAATGTTGGTCGCTTTATGAATAAAGCATAATTTCAATTTAGGAGACTTTTTGCCTAAAGCCTGTGAAACAGATGCATATGATTAACTTTGAGGAAACTAGACTGGCCCGTTATTGTAATGTAGATGTTTTCTGAGGATGGGAGGATATTTTAAAAGGCATACAAGAAGGTCTTTTTTTTTTTTTTTTTTAAAGAGACTCAGAACAGTTTTGCCACAGAAGTTGCATCTCATACTGCTTCATTTTTGCACACTTTTATTTTCTAGTGGAACCTCTCCATTAGCCTGTCTGAATGCAATGCTTCACACTAACACTCGAATAGGGGATGGAACATTCTTCAAAATCCCTGGAAAGTCAGGCCTCTATGCTCTCAAAGTAAGTTGTATTGTTTTGCCTATTATGTGCTGTAACTGTATATCATGCATTTTTCAAACATATGAAGGTAAACAAAATTCTATTTGACTGAAGGGTAGGAGAATGACCCCTGTGTCTTTTAAATGTTTTCAGATATCATAAAAATGATTTCATATGAAGAATAAACAATGAAATTTTTCTTTAAAGCTAGCATATCTGTGGTTTCACTCCATAACATATGGTAATTGAAGACAGTTGTGGCTTCCTTAAAATTCTTGATTCTCTAAAATTCATAGTAGAAATATCATGGATCATCAGCCAAGAGTCTAAGATGATCACAGTTGCCATAAATTCTTTGATTTACTGACCATTAGTTGATCTACAGGCTTCATACCTGTATGCTTTTCTGTCTTTTGTAAAAATAAGAAATTTGTTCCTTCTCCTTAAAAACTTACAGATTTAAATCAGCTATTCAATTTCACAACAAATGATGTCCTCAAGAATGTTTTACTAATAATGCATGAGAAAAATATGAAAATAGAAAAAACTTTGGATAACTGAGTCTTAATTAGTTTAGTGGAATTATTTTAGTGGAAGTCTTATTCCTTCCTAGAATGGGAAATTCCATCTAAAATGCAAAATTCCAGAAGACAAAAGCTTATAATCTACCAAAGCTTTTTTAAATGTGGAACACGTGAATTCAACATGTTGTTTCTTGTAAATTGAGATGAAATCTCTGCTTTAGTAAAGGATAGATTATATTTTAAATTCATTAATTTCTTTCAAGAAAATATTTTTAATACCAAAGGTTATACTTGGCAAAGAAACCAGGATTTCTCCCTCAGCTATTAGGAGTCAGGTTCTTGTCACTGTGTATTTCAGAAAATAATAAAGGCATAAAGTGACCTTTTTTTTTCTTTTTGCCTTTTGTAGCTATTTGGATTTTTAACTTATTGTATAAAATTCTGAGTTGATCCATTTCTTTATATCAGGAAGAACATAGAATTGCAAAAAATGGAAACAACATATGTCTAAAGGAAACTATTTTTTTTTTTTTTTGGTATAGATTTTAAAAGGCTGTCCAAAAATACCAACCATGACAATGGACATTTCCCAGGTTTTTTTTTTTTTTTTTTTTTTTTTTTTTTTTTTTTTTTTTTTTGTCTTATGAGGAGTGATTTTTACATTGAAAATAAACTGACATTGATATTCCAAATCACATATAACTGTGATAATATTTTAGGATTTAAAATGTTTTCCATTGTTAATATATTTCCATAAATCATCATTTAAAAATAACAATATAGAAGGAGGAGTCATCATGCCCAGCGGATGGAACATTGGATCTAGTCTGTGACTCAGAGCTGGATGGCGCAGAGATGGCTGAGGCCAGCACCAATGGAGAAGAGAATGGAGGTAAGTGCGGTAAATTTCAAATATAAACCCTTGTTCTCTTAAAAGTTACGTAGAAGTCCAGTAATTCACTAATTCAATTCTCCACAATTATAGTGCTGGGATTTAGCTCAGTTGGTAGAGCGCTGTGCTACAGTCTCTGAGGTCCCAAGTTTAATTCCCAGGCCTGCAAAAATGGGAGAAGGACCTGGCAATCCACTCCCAAGGCAATCCCAAAACAGTCAGCCATTGAAAACCCTATGAGGGTCGCTGTGAGTGAGATACATCAACTCGATGGTACCTAACAACAACAACCACCATTATAGTTATAATTGTCTTCTGCATTTTTACCACTTACTGAGATTGACCATCAGTTTTGATTTAAGAAGGTTAGCATCTAAGAAAAGTATATAGTTCTTTGATTTTTATTTTGTTTTTCTTTTTAATAGTGTGTATTTCCTTGAATAGTTTTTCTGGAGTGCTTCCATTCTCACTATATTTCTCTTGCAAAGTAAGAAGGTTCCTAGAGGTATCTATTGGTTTCATTATGAATGAGCTGCAAAGGCTAGTGTTTTATTACTGATTGTGCTGATTTCTCCTGTGGTCACAAGTAGTTTTATAATAGATTTGTTCCTTGTTTTGGCCTTTGTAAACTAAGCTTCAGGCCACCATTCCTCACAGAAACAAAGACTACCTAAGATATTTCCTTGTAAACACTTTTGAAAAGTGAAGGATGCTTCTAGAATTCCCAGAGGGCATTTTTCCACCTCTGAATCCTGTTTGGTTTTTTTTTTTCAATCTCTGAGACAATTATATTATAGTTCTTTTGATGTATGTAACTCTGTTGCAGTTTTGTCCCACAGAAGCTGCTGTACTTTTCTTCCATCTGACACACAGTTCCCACAAGTGGTCACAGATCATGATTTGGGAGGAAAACAATGTAATTAAAGTCTCTGTCAGTAGACTCATAGAAATCAGTAAATTATCTTTAAGCAAACAAATCTAAAGGATCCTTGCAGAAATATCACATTTCAGTAATCACCCCTAAGTCATTCATTTTGTTAATAACCAGAGACTCTTGGCATATTCTCTGCATGATGACTGCACACTCCTGCCCTTTAAACTGGAGTGCTTTCTGATATGCTCCATAAGACTGATGCTGCTTCCTTACTATCTGATCTGCAGCAGAGGCTGTGAATTTAACATAGGAAGCACAGACTCTCATCTTACTAAAATGGCTGCAGACTCTTTTATAGATTGTTTTTAACCAACTTGAACTTGACTTGATACCCCTATTCCTATCCCTTTTGAATAGGGATATTAAGGAAGCTAAGCAGTATTGGTCCTGGTTAGTATTTGGATGGGAGACCTCCTGGGAACACCAGCTGCTGTAGGTTTGGGAGAAGGACCCAGCAACCCACTCCCCAAAATCAATCCATCATTGAAAACCCTATGAACAGCAGAGAAGCACTGACAATAGTGTTTCCACTGTTATACATAGGGTTGCTATGAGTCGGATACTGACTGGACTGACCTAACAACAACAATAAATCCCTTTTGAGCCCTCTCTACTATTGTTTTGGTAGTGCTTTGAACCTTGGCAGTCCCTTGAAGACAGAAGAAAAAGCATAGAAGCACAGTAGTTTCTGGCACTCCAGAGGGGCTGGGGAGTGAGCCATACTCTTCCTTCTCAGCATGACAAGGAGAGTCTGACTGAGACCATTCCCAGTGTTGTACTGATGGCATGTGTGAGTGTGTGGGTGCTTCGCTTTCTCAACATATTGAACTTCTACCATGTGTCAAGCACTGTTCCTGGCTTTGTAGTTTAGCAGCAAATAACAAAACTGAAACTCTAGAGGAGCTTATGTTCTTTGACAGATAGGTAATAAGCAAAACAAATATGTAAAATTTGTAGCTTATTCAATGGTAACAAGTGCTACTGGGAAAAATAAAGAAGGAGCAAGAGGAGAGGAGAGGACCGGGCATGGTGGGGCATGCTTTTAATCTCCGTGGCTTGGGAGGTGGAGGCAGGATTGCAAGTTGGAGACCAGAGGCAGTCTGTGTAATTTAATGAGATCTTTCTCAAAAAAAAAAAAAAAGTAAAAAAATGGGCTGGGGGTGCAGCTCAGTGGTCCAGCATTTGCAAAGCCTGCAAGCATGAGGCCCTGGGCTCAACCTCCAGTACCACCAAA